>PNEQ01058072.1:0-52454 GCA_003012365.1 Medauroidea extradentata | reverse complement strand
TTGAAGGTTTTGAAAATGAAATTCCACTTCCGAAAATATGTATCCAAATTGCGCAGGCCCGTTTCATTTATATCAAGACAGAGAATTTGAAGTTTTTTTTTCTTTCAAAAACGGTTGTTAGCTCTGCTTGTCCTAAAATAAACAAACTAGCATGACATGTTCAAAGAATGAAGCACGAAGGAACACGCGACAAACGACAGTCGAAAAATAGATGGGGTATTTTCCCAACACGCACTGTAAGCAGTTCAAATGAGTAAGTGTTGTGCAGTGTTGCCAGATCCGTGCTGAAAGCGGAGGTGAACAGGTTTTCAGCTGGCAGTCACCCGATATTGAAATTTTATTATTTTTCGCTTTTTTGGAACTCTTAAGAAGAAAAATTATGCCTCAAATTCTATTTACATTTCGCCACAGTACAGACCTTGCGATTTACCTGTTAACATATAATTACGTCGCAATGTGTGTGGCAAAATATTTTATGTCTATAATTTGCCCGCCAAATAACGACCTAACTATACATTACCATCTCTATTGCCGTGCTTGTACTGTAGCTCAAGGTAAATATAATTTGCGGTATAGTCGCCGATTAAAATTTTTCTTCTCAGAATTCTAAACAAGTGAAAAATAATCAAATTCAATATGGCGACTGAAACTGAGCCTGAAGTATTGGAAGTGGAGAAGCTGACAGGTGGATGGGAGTCGACAGCTCTTTAAAGAACGAGTCTGAATTCGGCTTACTCAAGCAGTCAACAAACTGCTCATTGACTGTTTGCTATCGCAGCTGTTTGTAATCTAGCTTGAGCGCAAAATAAAACGTGCATTTTCAGGTCAGCTTAATTTCCTAGGAAACGTAATGTTTACGGTATGTGTTTAAAAAAAAAAAGCCGAGCGGAAAGGTGTATTTGTTGAAGCAGTCAGCGGGGGTTTTGTTTAGCGAGGAAGCAATCGCCGTGTGACCAATAAAGTTAATGAGTTGTGTCGGTGGAGTGTGTATGTGTGTGTGTGTGTGTGTGCTCACGCAGGCACGTGGCTAACAATGGCCGCAGACATAACCCGGGCGCGATAAGCCAACAATATGCCGTCCACATCCTCCCCAGCCGAGCTTTCTCCCTCGCAGCGCGCCGTTCGCAAACTTTGGTTTAAAACTGCGGCGGCGCAGCGGCGCGGAAAGACGATATTGTGTCCCGGGCTTGGATAAAGGGTAGGGGGGGTTAAGGGCGAGAACCGCCCTTATCGACTGCGCTCTCCTCCTCCCCCCTAACACAGTGCCCCGCGCGCCCCCGGGGGAATATTAAACAATCGTGCGAATGTGGGCACGGGGCGTGACAAAGCGACGCACTCAGCAGCAGTCAGATGGCAGCACGGGTCTCGGCCGATATCACCCCCCTCCCCTACTTTCATCTTCCCCTCTCTCCCCCTCCCTAGTCCTTACACAACTTTACAACATGGCACCGCCCCATTGGCCAGCTCCGTGTGCAGGGGACAAGGGAGTTGTTCGCCCACCACGCAGTGTTCCAACTCTGCTGCTACACATACCTATACTTCGTTCAGAATAAAGTAAGCACTTTTTTCCCCCGCAAAGTTTCCTACACATTTTTAATATAAACAAAAATCCTAATTAACAATCAAAGTGTAAAGATGGTATTCTACACAAAAGTTAACGTGTAAAGTTACGATAAATAATTAGAGATTATGGTTAGACACACTGGAAAATCGCGAAAATGTTTAGCATAGTCTCCTACAAACTATAGTATATTAACCGTGACACGTGTGAACAGTTTTGGGATAAATCACACACGCTGTGTGTCCAAGCTGTACATTTCTAATTGGGCCTGTTGTAGACAGCAACAATGCTACAAATAAACTATAGCCATTGTTGGTACAAAACATTCAGTGTTATATACAGAATGTTGGAGCCTAGCAAATAGTCAACTATTCCCGCGATTTTCCAGTGTCTCAAATTATGGTATATCACGAAAATGTTTTGCGCCACCATACCCTTGAAAACTCTATACATGATTCGGTCATATATTTCTGACACAACGTAACTTTCTGCAGACCAGTAACAAGCATCAAATATGCAATATTGGGATTATTGTTGGCTCAGTCAAATAGGGTAACTGTTAGAAGTACAAGGTAAAGCCAGTAATCTTCTGGTAAGCTGAACGTGTGTTGAAACCCAGCAAACAGTCAAGTTTTCCCGCGATGAACCATTATGTCTAACAGTTATCTCTATAAATAATATATATATTTTTTTTTGCTATTATTAGGGACCTGAAATATTCGCTTTTTCATTTGGGCGCACGCCAGAATTAAAAAAAAATAAATAAAATAAAATAAAAAATCTGTACGTACGCGTCGCTTTCGTACCTGGCCCTTGTCTTATATGCAGGTTCAGGAAGTTTTCGCGAGAAGAACCCGCTTTGTTTCACTACCTTATGTGCACGCCTGCAGTTCTGCTTCGTGGTCGGTGATTGGATGTTTCAACTCCTGTCGTCTTTGGCTCAGAATATTTAGGAATACCAGGGGCGTCATTTCAGGTTTTTCTTGGGGGGAGGCAAGGTTTCTTTTTTTTTCGGCGACAGTGACCTTGTTGCATCTTTTTTTATTAATTAAGCATGTATAAATTAGAAACCTTAATAATAAAACTTCAGTTTTATGTGCTTAACTAAGTATTATTTAAATAAGAAAATACAAAAAATATATTTTTTACAATTAAAATTCCAAATCCAGGGAGGGGATTTCCCCCCCCCCTGCCTCCCTTAAATGACGCCCCTGAGGAATACAAAAGTGAAATTGCCGGTAGGGTGTGGAACTCAGTCACACACGCCAGCAAAATGGGGGGAGCGCCTACCGCCAATCAGCGTAAGGCGACTGCAATAAGAGCCGGCAGTCAGGCCAATAGAAAACCTGTTATAACCTGCAACATCGAGCAGCCAATAAGCAACGGAAGTTCGCCCGTATCAAACGAACCGCCACGTCATTTCACATCTGTATTACTACTTATTCTGTAGTCTTATGGGTTCTATCCGCAAAACACAAGCGTGTGATGTCGTAGTTAACCTTGTTCTGATTGGCACAGTCAAATGTAAGACGATACTGCACAAATACCATCAGCCAATAACCATGAAGTAGAAATGTATCTGTGCATGTCAGACATTCAAACAAAGTGAGGCAAAAATATTTTCGCGAAAACTTCGGATGTCTAGATATCTGGCATCTCCTTGAGAACGCTCAGTAAATAATAAATCAGCCTTCCGAACGCAGGCCATATCACGTGGTATCACTGCGTCAACGAACAGCCAATGACAGTTGTCTGCTAGAGTACACGAATATTCTTGGAGGCTAAGCCTTACTCGTCTGTGAACCCTCGGATTTTTTGCTATATCTGATTATTGTTCTAGACAAGATGATCTACGAAAGTGCTCACTTTACCTCGAACTACCTATACTGTGTATAGGCTGCTCACGATAAAGGGATTACTATTAAAGTCCACGGGGCCGCGGTGGCCGAATGGTCAGACATCTCGCCTCCCACCAAGGCGATCCGGATTCGATTCCCGGCGGGTTCGGTCCTCTGATTTTCGCGAAAATTATGGCTCCCTACATATAAGTATCAAAACTGTGGAGCAAAATTTTTATATAGGCCGTTCGGAATAAAGTGAACACTAAATATTTAACCTTTGAAAAATATCACTAGCTGTTACTACATATAATTCAACAATACCGATAGTCACCTTACTGCTTGTATGGTTGGCAACGAAATAACACAACATAGTTCCGTGTTTATTCGTATTTAAATACAACAATACTGAAACAAAATCGATCGACAGCGATATAATTGCATTTTATATAATTAATAAACTTATTTTTTATCAAACTATATATGTACATATCGACTGAACAATTTATCTTACACGCGGAAACATAAAGTGACGTGTCCCAGGAGGTTAGACTTTTCCTGTAGTTAGCTGCTACACGCGGAAAGATACGAATTGGCTGGAAATAGATCTTTAGCAGGGCTTTTTCGAGTGCTCACTTTATTCCGAACTGCCTATATGAGTATTAGGTAGCAATAAAAAAATATATATTTTCGAAATCACTGCAAAACTAAGGAACGAGCCCTTAAGGCAAGATTTGTTTACAGCTTGTTGAAACCTTTGCCGCAATGTTAATTTGCAGTATATCATATCGAGGGTTTAGAAGTAAAACTACCCAAGTATTTTATCTCCGATATTGAGATATTGCAGCCAAGTACTGCGACTATCACTCTCCACGTGTGGTAACAATACCCACGTCTTGACACCTTTTCTCTCATAGAAGTACTCTTATTTTCAGCTTTGTAGAATGGTTAGGTTAATTTTGGCTAAGGTTTTCCGAAAGTTACTGAAAATGGACTGGGTAGTTTTACTTCTAACCCCTCGATATTTAAGGAAAATTTATTTGTGACAACGAAAGTATCTTTAAATGTTTCTTACAATGGGACAGAATCACAAGTTGTATGATTGTGGACATACGCCATTGCTATATTATGTCGTCCCAGAAATCTTAGAAAGAGACAAAGAAAAACAAACAACGAAATACGAAAAAAAGAGAAAACAAGCCGAGTTGAGTGTAGTCAACACATCCATAAACCACAACAACAGAACATGAAAGATTCCATAAGAAATTAATCAACAACAAATGAAGGAAAAATAATAATAATAATAAACAACCAAAAATATAAGTTGAAATACAAAACAAACTAATGTGTAAAACTCAGGACACCACAATTAAGACGGCACAGAGAATACTGGAACGAATACAATAATGGACACAAGACAGGATAACAACGACGACGTCACAGACAACACACTACACGACACAACTGTGAAGACACGTATAGTCGGCCTTTGGCAATCTGCTGTGTTCTTTTGTGTATTCAGAAGAATCAGGGGAAGCCACAGCCGTTGGTGAGACAAAAGAAGTGTTAAAATGACCCTTCCTGGCAGGGTTGTCAGATCTAAGGACGGCTATGGTAGAACCCCAAAACGTTCAGAGATAAAATATTCCAATCTCTGGCCACGAAGTATAGTTACTTATGTGCATGCAAGGAATCAAAACAAGTTGCAGCAAAACTGTTTTTGCGAAAACTACCAATCCCTAACATTGGTAAACCCTTAATGTCGCGGGTTCAACCACGAGCCGGCTAGACTGCACAGTACTGTATACATTCAGATACTTGTATATTGTATGTTGCAACAGTGAGTGGACAGTTGTACATGTGACAAGGTAGCGCAGGTCTACTATTGGTTCATAGTCATCAAAAGTATTTCATTAGCAGTGTCCCAGCCCCGAATGTAATTGAGGAGTTTCAAATGTAACCTCTTCTCAAGTTAATCCTTGAAATATGCGCATCTCTAACAATAATTTATCCTCAAATGAATTTCGAAATTATACTGTTTCTAGCCGTAGTTTTCATCTGACCATTCAATAAGAACTGAGATAAACTGATTTGGAATACTGTAAAACCAGCCGTGACACCTTTTTCGAGATTATCAGATGTCCCTAACATATCATGTCCAACTACAGTTATTAGGTATACCTATGTTGTTTTAAAACAGATCTTGCAATGGGGGCACGTAATTGTGATATTTGTGTTAGTTCGTTTTCCTCAAGGCGTCTGTGTCGTTCCTATAGCTTTTATGTGTGACGTTGCAGTAGTATTTATCAATTGTTACGCACTTTCATACCTTACTGACAGAATTCCTGTTAAGGATTTGAGTTTTAGTTTTGTTTCAAAATGCCCACAACTTTTCTTGTTTGGTTTTCTGTGCCAGTGTGAAAGTTTGTGCCGACTTAATTCCTTGTTTTGGGTTTGTACCTCACTTACTGAATTCCTTGTGGAATTGCATGTTTTCCTTTTTGCCAGTTTGAAGCCAAATCCTTTTGGTTGTTTACTCATGTATGTATTTTCTGATTTTTGTGAGATATTATTTGCTGCAACGGCGTGTGTCTAAAATATTTCTTTAATTAATTTTAGGGTATATGTTGGCAGCGAATATTTTGACGCATCTCCACTGTCTGTATCCTTGCAGAAGGACGTGTGTAGGAACGTTGGCAGGAGTGGAAGCAGCAGGAAACATGACGTGGCAACGCCGACTGGAGAAGTGTTCTTACCCAAGAGAGGCGACATGTAGCTGACTCCACACTGCTCAAAACTTCCCTCTGTCTCTCCTCAGCTTCCCAACCTCACACACACACACACTCTCTCTCTCTCTCTGAGAGAAAGAGAGAGACTTCCCTCCAACCCTGCTGGAAACTGCTCCATAACCTCTGGCTACATTCCCCTCGCCTCGTACATTAACTGCAGCCAGAACTTCCCCCTCCCTCCCACCTCCCGCCACTCCCTACCGTGGCCTGGTGTAATTTCCCCCACCACACCGTCTCCTCCCCACTTCCACCCCTTACATCCCATCCCGACGTCAAACTCGCAGTCATAAAGCCGACTTCACCGGCCTGAAATTCGGGGACAGTTTCCACGCCCCTCCCCCTTGAACAGACATTGTGGGGTTCGCAGTTCCACCGCGCATGCGCACCAGCCCCCCTCCTACCACCCCTACCCCTCTCCACCTAGTGTGTGGCCTTTGAAAACAACCCCGTATCAGACGCCAACCGTGCAGTCACATCCGCCCGACTCAACCAACATATAACGTACACCAGAGAAGACACTCAAAATTATAAAGATTATTTATTCTGTCCTGCGCAGTTATGCCAACGTCAAAACACAAGAATACAACGTATCGTACACGTAGGGACACTGATATCACGGAAAAAGGTGACAGTTGTGTCTTTGCTACAGGCTTCAATATAACTGTCTGTCGTTATTGGTGTCTCCATCTGACTGGGCCAATGATAACTCTGGCTAGCCGCTATTGAATATTTGTGTTTCGTCTTTAATCAACAATGCTATGTAACCATCCTTCAATTATTATAGAAGGTTTAGCCCGCTAACTGTTTTTTTTTTTGCAAACTACGGTAGCCCGAAAGATTCTTGGTATTTTCCACTATCTCTACATATACAACAAATCCTATACTACAGTGTGTAATGTATACAAAAAGGTAGCCTTATTGGCCTGAAAATAAATCAACGAAACATTTTTGAAGGTTGGTAGTAACGAAACAATATACACACACATACATGCGCACTTCTAAATACATTCAATAAGATAGAATAACAAATAAATTAAACACGTTTACATAGCCTCACTTTAATTCACATATATTAACTTTTTTTGCGTATCAAGAAATAAACATAAATTCCATTCAAATATAATTTTTTTGTGAAGTCATCCGTTGCCACACAAGTTAGAAAGCGCAATACTTGACATGATGTTAGCAAATATGTATATTTTTGTTATTCAATTATTCCATATGTCTTCTTTACGCCCGTTTTTTTTAGTTTCGTTGCATTTTATTTTTAATAGCGGTACAAAATAGCCATACCAGAATGTCTAAGATCAAGTTCGCAATACGAATAACAGATTTGTGAAGCTGGTACTGGACTTTGTAATAAAGAAATGTCGATTCGAAAAAGAAAAGAGATTCCTCGTTTCTTTGTGACATGTGTATATAGACTGATTCAAACCGTATCCATGACGGATGTATCTGAGTGTGTTGACCTGACATCCACTTTGGTCCTCTCATGTATGTGAGCTGAACAATTGCACTCTGACACATCAACATAACCTCTACATGTCGCACAACACAGTTATTCTCAAAGGCACCTACATCACGAGCAACCATTTTTTTACTAAACGTTTTTTGTATAGATGATACGAGATACAGAGGATTAACAGAAATTACGTTTTTTTTTTGCGCCCTTATAGGTTTCATTCTAAAAATATCTTTATATTACTTTTTTGGTATGTCCATAAGCTTCGTTCTGTAACAAAAATCACCCCAGTATCTCAACGTGATTAAGAGTTATCGACGATTACTTGAAATTACATTTTACGGCTTTTCATACCTTTAATTTCCGAATTTCGAAAAATAATAAAAAACTTGATAGTAGGCATTTTGTAAGCTTTATTATGAAGCAAACTTTATCTCGATATCTCAACGGGTTTAAGTGTTATCGAGTATTCACTGAAAATGCATTTATTCACTTTTAACCCCCTTAATTTTCGAATTTATCGTAAAATACCATTTTAGTGCAAACCTACGGCGTAATGGGAAGCCACCTCAGTATTTTATGTCTCTAGGTCCAGCGGTTTGGACTGTGTGGTGATGAGTGAGTGAGCAGGATACTTCATTTTATGTGTTAGTATATTACAGAGCGAGTAAAAGATTTTAGTCAGCGCTTTATATCGTGGTCTTTAGCGCTGGCGAGGGATGACATGAAGTGAGTATGGAGCAGTGCCGGAATGAAAGGGCGGGGAAACGGGAGATCCCCGAGAAAACCCGCCTTGGTGATAGGCGTCTGGTCTGACCATTCAGCCACCGCGGCCCCCTTACATTAAGTACGACATCAGCTTACCTTTATGAGTAGAGATCACGATTATTCGCAAAAAGAAACCTGCAACGGTTTGTTTCAATGCCTTACGTGAATATACGAAGCTTTGCTTCATGGTTATTGGCAGAATTTATTATAGCCCAGACGTGGCTCATTTGACTGTGCCAACAGAAACAAGGTTACTGCGACATCATACGTCTGTGATTAGCGGGTAGAACGCTGAGTCCCTGAGCGTTATAAACAGTCAATCACTGACCATGAAGCACGGCTGCATATGTGCACATAATGCATTGAAACAAACTGTTGCAGAATTCTTTTCGCGAAAAATCGTGGACTCTATTTATGAGTGAGTACTACTACTATTTTGATTTTTCGTCATTACTCTGGTTTCAGTTTCACTTCTGATAATTTAACTTCATCAGAACATAAAACATGTAATGATAAAAAAATCTGGCGTCACAAGCAGTTGTCTGCTAGTTCTGTTGATTCATCTGTAGAGACACGTATTTTACACCAACGTGTTTCAATGATTTATGTGCACATCTGTAGCTTCGCTTCCTGGTTGTTGACAGTGTGTCTATTTTCAGACACGTCTCTCATCTGAATGCACCAATTATAATAAGTGTATTGCGTCACCCCGTGGCTGTGATTTGCCAGTAGAAGGCCGAGGCAAGTGAGATTTAAAATAACCTATCACAACCACGAAGCAGAACTACAGGTTTGCGCATAAGCCATTGAAACTAAATGATGAAAAAATATTTTCGCCACAAACTCGAGGTTCCAGTATGGGTTGTAAACATAAACTATATCACGTTCTACTGATTTGGTCTAAAACTAATTTTCGATGAATTATATGTAAATTGTTTTTTTTTTTTTATGTTTGCTACTTAATATTGTTTTCCCACATTTCGTAATGGAAATTAAAAAAAAAAATCTCAACTGAAATTAGCATCAGGACTTTAAATGACAGTCTAAAGAAAATAAGACGAGCACGATTCAAATTAATTTTTTTTATAAGGAAAAGGGAAATAAAAATTTCACGCGGGAAGCAGACACTCGTAAAAAAGGGCAGTGGGGCGTGCATACGAAATTACGTAATCCTGTTTGCCTTGAATACGTTTATTTTTCAGCTTGAGTGGTCCCGGCTGTTCGCCATGAAATATTTATTCGCCTTCTACAAGGACGTACTTTAGCAGTTTGTCGAGAGCTTACACGCCTTAAGGGCGCAACTGTTCCAGCAACCTAACATTTCGTATATGCGACACTGCACAGCCGTGCAATAATTTTGAGCTTCATCTCTGGACGTATAGTAGTTAAGAATGCAATGTGTCTGACCGGTATATCTGTGAAAACGTTTTCTTTACAACAAAGAAAAATTATTTTGGGGGGATATTTAGCTTGCGGTATAGAAATATTGTCTTGCAGTAAAGAAAAATTAGAAAAACTTACGTTTTGTGTTAGTATATTAAATTTTTTTAAAAATTAAATACAACTTTTTTTGCAGCAAAGGTAATATTTTTTTTAAAGAAGGTGTGTTTGAATTTTATTGTATTATCAGTTTTTGAGCCATTACATTTATTCAAATTGAATTATCAAAATTTTCTCTTCGACAAAAAATAATAATTAAATCTCTCATTCATTTGCCATGTAGAATCATTGCAAGAGAATCATAGGTAAACTTAAAAAAATTATCTTCCAATGATTCTGCATGAGAAATTAATAAAATTTTCCATTAATATTTATGTCGATTAGTTTACTAAGAATATAGCGTACGCTTTGTCGAAGAGAAAATTTAGATAATATAATTTGAATAAATATTATGGCTCAAAAATTGAAAATACAATAAAATTGTCTAACGATTGTACTAAAAATTCCACAATTAACGTCACTATTAAGATTTCTATTAAACTATATAAATATTCATACAATTTTTATTACCATTGATGTAACAACAGAGTAAGTAAGGTATAACATATAACATGCAAAACCCTAAGCTTGTTTCCGTTGTGGCTCTGAGATAGACAGCACCCGTAAGTTCATATTACTGAAATATAAAAGCGATACACACCGTTATATTATTACAGAAAATTGTAGTCAACATGTCTGGCCGAGAACTTTATATTTTCCACTCAATTTTCTGTCAGTAATTGCATACGAATCCGTTTCTCTGTGAACTCGTTAATTTACTTCGTTATGATTAAAAGTCAAAAACATTCAAATATAGGTTCACATTTCGTACATTCCATGTAAAATAATTATTTTCCAGTTCGGTGTTTAAGAGAAGGTAGAACACACGTGAATACCTATTGGTGGATTCCCAGAGCTTAAGACTTCCTTACTTTAACGTACCACTGGAAAAATACGAGAACTGAATCGATACTTCTCAAGACTTAAGGTCAAAATTCAGGTATGTTTCTTGCAACACTCTAACATGTTGTCAGAAGTATATAAATAATACCTCCAAAGACTGGAAGTTATGGCGATTGTTTTTAATTTTCTTTTGGTGCCGAAATTGTTGTACACTAAAATATTAAAGAAACAGACATTGTAGATCAATGTTTAAGTTATTTATTTTCCGTCAGGTTCTACACATGAGATAATTTAAACACGTTAAGTGATTATATGGAAACGAATTTAATTAGTGTTCGAAATAACAAAAATCCATACCTGTTTTGGGTAAAGAATATTAAAACAATACAAATTATTAAAAAGACGGATACGTTTACAAGAAGTTCTATACCTACTGGATGTGATTCATACATGAAATGCTATGTGGGTACTTAGTGTAACATGTAGTAGGAGAAACCAATTAGCTTTAAGAAAAACAACCAGAAATTTAAAGTGTTCACTCTTCTGTGGGTAGCCTGAATGTAAGTAGAGAGAAGTGAAGTCAAACCTGTTGACAAAACACGAATTACGAAGTGTCGTGAGGGGTTGAAATGTTGTACGTTACCTCCTGATGATATAGAGAGTCCCGCAACACACAAGGGTCGGGCAGGTGGCCTACACGAGAAGCTACAGGGGCGGCCCATATGTGGCGGTTCGCAGCTCCCAGCCGCACAGATTCCCGGGGATTTTCCCCGGCTTGAAGCTCTGCCCGCAATTGTTTCCCTCGCCGTGACTCAACAAGTTTCCGGCTAGGTGTCGTAACGCTTTTGTTTTTCCCACGATCAGATACACCCCTTCCTTCTCCCCTCCCCCACTACCACCAACTCCTAGCCACCCCTGTCCTGTTGTCGGAGTTCCTCGCCGCGTGCCTTTTGTTACGTAAATGAGGGCCGAGGTGTTGTTTTCGCCCGATTACACAGGCTTGCTGCCTCTGTCGCCGACTGTTTGCCTGGTCCACCCTTCTTCCTGAGGCCAAGAGAAAACCATACTAGCTTCCCTGTATTACCTAGTGAAGTCACACGTGTGTCTCTATCTCGTCTCGTACCACTTACACGCAAACACATGGTATACTCTTGTTTCATATAAGTTTGGTAAAATTTAAACAGTTATTTATAAGCAATTATTTTTAAAATTTTGTGACTTGTGGCACAATGCAAAACAAAAATTACTGTGTAAATGGTGAAAAATATACATTTCCGGCTCATTTTAGAACTTAAAATGTCTTCTTGCTTTGTGCCAAAAATCACAAAATATGTAACAAAAAATTGCCCATATGTAACTGTCAAATTTTACCAAATTTATATGAAATTGAGTATAACATCTCCTGCCCGTAGAAGATGTTTCAGAACTCAGAAACCTATAATCAGTAGACTAATACGCATATTTAGAATTTTTTCCATTTCATCTTCTCCTAAATCACCCTCTCTCTCTCTGTTTACATTAGGTGACAACCCTGTCTCCATCTTGGATTCATTTAATTTTTGTTAGTACTTTCATTGATATTAATTACTGTTCACTAGGCTACGATAGGGTGTAAGGTTAGTTGGTTTTACGTCTAGTAGAGAGTGAGTTCATTATAGACGGTGATATACAACTTGGTTAAATGACAGTAGCTGGGAGAGGAATCGGCCATGGCCTTTGTTAAGGAACCTTCCCAGCTTTCGTCTGGAGGGATTTCGGGAAACTATGAAAAAGCGAAATCCGGATTATCATAGCCGGGGTCGAACCCGGGTTCTCCCGAATGCTAGGCCAATACGTTACCATTGCTCGGTGATAACGTGTATAACTTTATTAGTAGTTAAAATACATTATTTTAGAAATTTTCATTTTCTTAGCTATGTGTTACTGACGAACTAAACATTTTAAGAATGTCACTTCGGTAAGACCACGAATCAAGCTATTGATAGGATTCCGTTTACGTCTTATTCTGCACCATTTCGAAGTAAATGTAGAAAAAATTATAGTTTGGAAACAAAAGTTGTAGTAAAAGTTTTAATTCATTGACGATGACAACGGATGTTAGAACTTAACAATTAGTGCTTTAAATGCATTTTCATCACGGAACTCTGTAATAACATGAGAACGTACTTCAACGCGATCACAGATTGCATGTTCGGTAATACTGCGGTGCATCGCCAGAATATTTTACGCCCGTGTATTTTTTGTAACGATGTAACATACTCGATAGTATGTTTATGGTCCGACACATCGAGGACGTTCGTTATAATTTAATGCAGCTAGAAATAGGAAATTTTCGCGAATTCGTTTGAAGACAAGTTAGGATCGAAACGCGTGTATTTTTCTGCAGCAGCTGCTATGAGACCAGTTTTATTAGACATGGCCTTGAAAACATTGAGCCACTAACAAACCTACAATACATCCAGGATCCGATCCCGTGCTACCTGGAGAGACCGCGGCTTCGCACCAAGGCGGTCCGGGTTCGATTCCCGGCTGAGTCAGTCCCAGGATTTTTGCATTTGGAAATCATGCAAGACGATGCCGTTGGTCGGCGGGTTTTCTTGCAGATCTCCAGTTCCTCCCGCCCTTTCATTCCTGTGCTGCTCCATACTCACCTCATGGCACCTTTTACCAGCGCTTAAGACCTAGATGTTAAGAGCTGACCAAAATCGCTCACTCACCCCGTTCAATCTGCTCTGTGGTGAAACTGGTCACTCAGTTAGGCCGCTCGTAAATTTACGTAGAACTGAGGTTAGACAATGCGTATAAAAGTGCAGTGTAACCTGCCAGTTATTCAACCCACGAAAATTTCCTGTTCCTAAGAACGGTGCATAAAAACACTTAACCATACACGGACAAAACCAAAACTACAGAAAGGTCACAGTACAATGCAATCTTAAAAGCCAACAGATTATATTTTTTCCTAGCGAAGCACAACAGCCTACAATATTTTATGTAAAAAAATACAAAACGTAACGAAACGTTATGTTAAAAAAATTACAGAACGTAAAATATCCTTCCTTACATATTTGTCAAGAAAGAAAAAATTCGTGAATTCAATGACCAGTTTGTTAGAATCCAATGACCAAGCTCCGTCTATTCGTTAATTGTCTGTTGTTCCACTGAGCAGCATCTAATGGCTCAATGGTCGGGACTTGAAGATGCACAGAACAGCGTATTCTAACATAAAGGTTATTAAACTCAAGAATTTTCCCAATCCCTATATATTTGACACGTAAAACTATATGTTGTTAAGCATTGTTACATTTAACCCAAAATAAGTACAGCCACGAGTGTGTAGTGGAAAGATTTTTGAACCGTTTTATTTTGATGCCTTGCGTGTACATCGGCAGCTTCGTTAACTACAGCCATGTCTGAGTTTTAAGTTTAATTATTAGTCTATTTTTTAGTTGCCCATTTCTCTCGTGCTTAGTTCTTTTGTGTAACTGTAGGTTTATACGACTCAGTGACAGACGAAGGGTAAACATAACTTACTTCATGATACTATGGCTTCGTACGTCAGTAATATACGTATGTTAAACACTATAATTGTGATCTTATTTTCCGTCACCCTAATTGTAAAACCTCGTAACTCCATTTTGTATGGAAGCAGAAAGAAAAAGAGAACTGTCAGTTAATTTTTTTCTGTGGTAAATTAAAACATTATTTTTTTTAACATTATAATAAAAGAACTCTTTATATTTACTTTGTAACCAAATTTTGGACATACATGCAGTTGATGTGATTTAAAGAGACAAAATGGCAAAGCACAAAAAGAATGGAGTTGAGAAATTTTACAATTTGGGTGACGATTTGATACATTAGCCACTTATTACTGAACTAGACATTCCTGCTCTCTGTTGGTAATCTATTGAACTATGTGTACAGATCATTCCCAATATTGTGAAACCAGCAAAGTGGTTTATCACAATATTAATGTATGTCACTATGCATGGTCGGTTTATCCTATAGTTAGAAGCACGGGTATTTCGCGTAATAATCTGGCAACAGCCTAGACTTTTCAGGCTTATATACACACTAACCAAAGCCGAATATTCATTGGCTTCTAACAGTACACAACGTGTAGCATGTGATATCCCCACGACTTGTTTCCTTATTTATAACTGGCTTGCAAGCGTCAAATGTGTGTTAAAACCGCTCTCGTCTAATCACAAGAGTGAAGTATACGTTATTGACGTTCAACCTGACCTAGAATCAATACGCGAAATAATCGGGCCTCTACCTACTGTCATGAAAACACACCAGCTTGTGAGTTTTCTGTAATGAATTACAAAAAGAAAACTTGTCGATATAACTTGCGAAGTGACCGTCGTCGGTGGGTGAGAGTACACCGCACAGAGCGACAACGACGCAGCCGGCAGATCGTCTAGGAGGGGGGAGAGGGGAGGGGGAGGTCACCCTCGGCTTCCGGCCTTCCAGGGGTCACGGTCCACGTCCCGGGCACAATGACGCTGCGTGTGTGTGTGGGGAGGGGGTGTAGGGGGGCGCAGTTCTGCGAGATGTACGACGTCAGTGCGGGCCCCATTTTCTGCGACCCCACTTCGCACTACCCCGGACGCCGATGAGAAGGGGGCAGTTACTGCGGAGCTGGTAGTCGGCCGAGGGTGGTTCGCCAACGCCCACCCAAGTCGACGACAACCGACCAGCAACATCTACAGTAAGCTGCGATGTTGCGACAGGAATCGCATGCGAAATGTCGCCGCTCGATTTTATAATACTGCGTCGGCGGCGGAGAATTTAATCTCAAGAGTTAGTGAAGCCGGCGTGTCAGAGGTGCTGTGTCGTGGTACGGAAAGTATTTTCTTTTGTATAACTAGTAGTTTCCAATCCGTTTATCTACGAAAAGAAGACCCACTTTAAACTGTGTTCCTACGATTTAAAAAATGCCGTCCAAGTCTTAAAAACACTATTACCAAGCTCCTCAAAAGTGCTCAAAGTGGCTTTCCACGCCGCTGTAGCTAAACATATCGATTGTAATCGTAAAACTAAGCCATATAAACCTGCATTGGACATTACCTCAAACTTTCCACAAATAAAACAACAGGCTCATCTCTTGAAATCCCATTGAAAAATTTACCAGACGTGCGTATAGGAGCGCTAAGAAAGTAGGTATGGTAGAATAGTTTCCCAGACATCCATGGTAGCACTACTAAACCTAATTATAAAATAGTCAAATGCATACTTAAGTTACCAGACTTGTATTGCAACATTTGTAAAAGATTGCATATTTACAAGACGGAAGTATGTTAACTGTCCCATACTGCGTCTGGGATAATAACTTCCTAAACATTTTAGGGAGTTTTTTTACGCAGTGTAGAGGCGATGAAGTATTTGACGGACGTGTTATGTTCGACTTATCGCCTTCCCCGTTTACTTGCCCTAAACGTTAAGAGAAATCTACCGTCCACTAACCCTTAAAGGCGCGGTCTATCGTAATTTTCATTACAATTTTTTTTATTTTTTATTTGTACCAGATTTTTTTTTTTATTTTAGACACAAAATGAGACTAAATTTGGCTCTTATGAAATGTTTTTATCTCTCATAGTTTTCGCGTAATGGCGTGCTAAAGTCATATTTTGCATGTATCCGTTTTAACGACTACACTAACACCAACTGATATACCAAACTCAAAAAATCACATTGGATATATATATATATATATATATATATATATATATATATATATATATATATATATTGCATGCTACAATGTCATGCTCATAAAAATAAGGAATAAAAATTCTTTATATTTAAAAAAAATGCTGAAACTGAAAATAAAATTTTTTTTAAATTCGATATTTTTTTTTAAATACAAATAATTTTTATTCCTTACTTTTTATGAGCATGACGTTGTAGCATGCAATATATATGCTATACCCACTGTAATTTTTTGAGTTTGGTATATCAGTTGGTTTTAGTGTAGTCGTTAAAACGGAAACATGCAAAATACGACTTCAACAAGCCATTACGCGAAAAACTATGAGAGATAATCAAATTTCATAAGAGCCAAATTTAGTCACATTTTGTGTCTAAAATAAGAAAAAAAATATCTAGTACACATAAAAATTAAAAAATGGTGATGAAAATTGCGGTAGCCGCGCCCTTAAGGGCGTCGTCAAACTGAGCTCAGAAATGACGGAGGCATAAGGGCAGCCTTGAAGAGCACATAAAATGTCGCATCGCCCCAACGACCCAAGCTCTGAACTACAGTGCAAGCTTGACGTGAACCGTTTTTACTATAGGTCTCTAAGCAGTGAACATATAATTTTATTGGTGGAAAGTCTGCAACTAAGTTTAGGGAACATCGCAATCTGAGTTTCACATACATCCGGTTAGTACAGGTTGAAGTACGGAAGTCTGATAAGGCCGTTTTTAACTATGTTGAAGGGCTTAGAAACCGTGTTTTTAATTAACATGGTGTTTTAACAACGAGGTTCCGACCTTGCCTGAAGTTTGTTTTCTTTTAGTACGTAGGCACAATGGGCAGACGTGGAATATTTCCGTAGGAAAAAAAACATGTTTACAAAAACACTGCAACGCATTTGAAGGGTGGGGTAGGCAGCCACCTTAATTAAAAACTTAAGCAGAGAGAAGTATACTTAAGAGCGTGTGGAAGGTAAATAAACACTGAAAACATAAATTTACTACTACGCTTTTTTCGAAGCCAATATGGATAAAATACTCAATGACAATCGATAATAGTATTTCCCAACATTATGAGTTAATATTTATCTAGAATTATTAATTCGTTACGCGTCATCTCTTGCGCCATAGTTAAAGGCACGAGATTCCGGCGTCAAAGATTGTGCTTCAGAAGTTCGTAACACTGGAAACAGTTTTGTTTAAAATGTTGGCTAAAACTATTGTCTAGGATTGCTATTGTTTAATTTTCGCAAATTGGCTTCAAGAAACCTACAGTTATAGATTAATTATTTTAGCGTTTAATTATGTACCATGCCCTCTTAAGGCCTCGCTCTTTAGTTTTGCAGTTGTTTCGAAAATACTTTTTAAACGCAAATTAATACATACATCAAAAATTCATTCTTACAGTTTTAACACTTAAATATCATAGCTTGTATCTTAATTTTTCTGTTTGCAATACCCCGAACGGATTTTTAGATTTTTGCCCCTCAAATGTCACATATTTTGTCAAAATAAGCCAAAGTGAAGCAAAACAATTTTTTTGCTAACAAACTGAACATTATTTAAAAAAAAAAAACGCTCCAGCAAAATTGTGTAACGTATGACTATACACAGTCTCAATTTTTTTCAAAACATTTGGTTTAAAAAATATTAGATTTATTTGAAATTTTTTGAAATAAATGAAAGATCATGGCCTTAAGACGTAAGCAGTAGAGTCGCAGAAAAATTGAGCGTACACAATATTGCGGTTACTGCCTGAGTTCTGCCATTAGTAACATACCTTCAATAGTGTATTATATCTGTATTTTTATGCCGAAAGTTTTGGTTAAAACGATTTAGTAATACTATGTGGAAATATCCATTGCGAGGAATGCAGACGATATCCTTCTAGTTCTTAAAGTTAAAAACTTAAATCACACGAAAATTACGTTTATTTTCTTTAAAAATAACCCGTCTGTGAGAATTTCATAGGTAAAAAAGTGGCGGTAGTGAAATATGAATTTCATAATGGGAATACCGACCTGTACTCCGATTGGTTAAACTTTATATTTCCACTGTCGAATAAAATGTAAGCAGTAACAATTCAATTGTGTATGCTTCTGTTCAAATGAATGTGATGGAAAAACTTCTAAGGCCTACTGCTTAAGTCTTAATGCTTAAGTTTTTTATTGTGTAAACATCTTTACACTGGCCTCTGACGGCAAAAATGGATGCTAAATGTGACAAGGGAAGGCGTAAATTGGCGCGCTGTTATGGTTTGTTTATGTATGTCATAATGGATATGAAGATAATAGGAGGATATACGGAGAAGCGCAATTTTATTTCTCATCCTCTCAAACAGAATAATAGCAAATAGAATTTGGGTCGTGAGTTCTATCTAACATTAATAAATTAATATACTTTTACGAACTTCTTCGATTAACAATTTCTTCTAAATTAGACATCTTGGTGTTTGTTTACAATTGTATTTTTCTTCTATATCCTAGTCGCAATAAGTTTATTTACAAAATGTGTTCTTCCTTTTCGTAAGCAACAAACGCAGCTGCATTGAGCCGCGTGTTCCAAAACAGCCTATACTTAAAAAAATGCGACAAGGTTAGTTCGCATATTTATTATTATTATTATTATTACATGCGTTTAGCCCTGTAATGAGCACGTAGAACCATTACTTAGCATTGTCATTCTTGATATTCATGTTAATCTTAACTTTCCAAAACTTCCTCATCCTTTCACTGTGGGCCTGTCGTCCTTCTTGAGCCCGTAAGTTCTAGAGTTTCAAGTTTCTTGTGATTGGACTCTTGTCTGCAAACTTATATAGGTATTCATCGTCAGTCTATAGGTTGTCCTTGTGGTTGCCAGTGGGTCAATGTCTTCGGTGAGGTTCTTTTGTGTGTTCCAACCTGCGTATTTTGGTTTGTCGGTTTACGTAGATGATAAGTGTAATGCCTTACGTTGCTCATCGGAAGCTCTGCTTCATGGTTACTGGCAGACACTTTCTTCATTTGATGAACCAATCAGAACAAGGCTATTGTGACACCATACGTCCGTGATTTGCCAGCAGAACCTCAAGGTAAGTGACAGGGCTGCAGATGTTTGCGTAAGGCATTGAAACTAAATGGGGCAATACTCTTTCCGTCACAAAAAAAAAGTGGCTTTAATAGTAAGAAAGATTTTCTTGGTCAATCGCGAGTCATACATTTGTGATAAATGTACATATAATTTCATTGGCCGTTTACACGGGTTTATATTTGAAGAAATAGCTTCTTTGTAACAACAAAATATATTCTTCTGCAAAGAAAGTGTTCTTAGAGGGAAGTATGTCTCGTTGGTTGGAGATGCTTTTACAGTTCGGGGTTCGAGAGTCTAGAAGAACGTATCCCAGTAGGAACATGACGTAGCTAGCGACATGTGCGGGCGCTCCCAGAGATTCAGGAGCCCGCGGCAAGGGGGAGGGGGGCATTCCACCCACGCCTGGGGACGGGCCTACCTCCCAGATATACCTCACTGTGCTAGGTGACTCCACTAATTGGGGCAGCTCGCACAATGGTCGCCTTGTGCCTTTGAGCATCTCCCGTCCGCCGACAATCCCTGCCCGTCCCTCTGTAGCGATCCCCGCCAGCACGTGGGCACAGAACAACGCCGGGTACAGAGCCGCAACTACCATGGTTCGCTGGTCCTGGGGTTCACAATCAATCCGCGCCACCAACATCCTGATCACTTGTCTCCGAGTGATATCTGAAATTCTAAATAAGGAATGCTCGGTCGAGATTCGAATTCGGGTCTTCAAAACAGTGACTGCAGTGTATTTACAGCCACGTCATCTCACTTGGTAACTTACGTCCCGTGAAACTGAAGAAATCTACCTTCTGAGCAGCAATTAGTAAAGATAGAAAGTTTTCGCGGAAACAGCTTTTCCACACTTGGTTTCACTGCCTTACGCGCACACCTTCAGCTCTGCTTTGAGGCCAGTGATTGGACGTATGAACCCCAGCATCTGGGGGGCTGTATCTGCAAATCACAGACGTAGGGTGTTGGAACTTAACTTTGTCCTGATTGGCACAGCCAAATGAGAGACGACTCTGCACAAATAAATACGGCCGACAACAATGAAACAGATCTGCAGGTTTGCACGCAAGGCAACGAAACAAACTGGGGCAAACTTCGGTTCCTAACAATGACTAGAGACTTATAAAAAACTCATTTGGGCGCAAGCTAGACTTCAGACAACTATAAGTTCGTGTCAATTTCCCAATTGTGGCTTGACTAGTTTGTCATCTCCTGGACGACACTGGGACAACAATGAAGAAGAGCCTAAATACAGGAGCAGTCACGTGGTATGACTGTGTTAGGGAACAGCCAATGATCAGCTGCTGTGTACTTGAGTATACATATATTCTTAGAGGCTAGCCTACATGTCAAGTGAACCCGCGAATTTTTCTCGTCTCTAACAATAATTAGGGAGCCATGTTTTTCACTAAGAGAATGTTGCCCCATTTTGTTTGAGTTCCTAACGGGCGCGTCTGCAGGTCTGTTTCGAGGTCAGTGATTGGATATTTTAACTGTCACGAGCCTTGGAATTCTACGGGCAAATCACAGACGTGTTGTAGTAACCATGTTCTGATTGGCTCAGTTAAATGAGAGAGTTCACCTCACACGTACACGCTGCTAATAACCGTGAAGCAGAATTACAGGCGTGCACGCAAATAAATGAAACAAACCGGGGAAAAATATTTTCGCGATGAACAACGGTTACTACCAATAACCTTATTCTGATATGTTCTGCTAAGGTTAATTCTACTACAGGTTAGAAAGAAAATACGTTTTTTTATGAGAGAGCTTGGCACAGGGAAAATTTCTGCCAAAGTTTCGCTTCAATCGCTAAGAGACCAGATAAATATGAAACAGTAGTAAAATTAAATTTAAATAAACTTGGAAATTATATTTGTATTTAATTTAATTTTAAAGTGAAAAGAAACTAATTTCGCGTTTTAAATTATCAACTTAATGTAACTTAAAATTCAGGAAAGCTATGTGATTGGTCAGTTTGGTGAATTAGCGATACCAGCGCTTAAGTGGCAGAAATTTGTGTGCCAAACTTAATACATTGATCTTTCTAACCTGTAGTAGAATTAACCTTAGTTCAGCTAAATGAAAGACGTGTCTGAACAAAGACACGCTGTCAATAACCATGGAGCAATGCTGCCAACGTTCACGTAATGCCACTGAAACGAAATGGAACAAAAATATTTTCGTGACAAACTCTATGAATGACTGACCTGCGTGTTGGTCGTCTCGCTTCCTCTTGGCGATGTTGCCGTTGGGGTCGGGCGGCTGCGGTATGCCGAGGATGCCGTTGATGCTGTAGCCAGCGGAGGCGGCGCGGTGAGGGTCTGTGTGATGAGGCGGCGCGGCGGGGGCGTGCGCGATCACAGACACGGAGCTGGGCGCCGCCCCCTGGGGCCCGCCGCCTCCCGCCGCCCCTTGCTGCTGCTGTTGTTGTTGTTGTTGCTGGTGGTGGACGTGCTTCGCCTTCTCCGCAGCCTTGTTTCTCACGATCCTGCAACATCACGACCATGTCTCTCCACAGTGTCGTCTATATATCTGTGTACTAGCATACACTCTAAATATAGAATATATTGGTTTGTGGACATACGCCATCATTGCTCATGTTTTGCCGATCAATCAACACATTTTTTGATCAGCGAAACATGAACAGTGTCGTATGTCCACACAGCAATAAATTCTAATTGTAAAGCCAATTGCAACATACATATAAAAATCTCACTCTAAATATACTTTGTAAATTTGCCACACGAGCGTATATGAGAGCTAAGGAAGTAGGTATAGCAGAATTCTGTACCTCGGAGGCATAAGACACTAAGTCACAAAAATCATATTTTTTCAGAAGAGCAGTTTGAAAACTACGATTCACTAGTGAATTCAGCCATTTAATAAAAAAAAAGTTTTTTACACATCTCAGACTTCGTGCTGTATGCCATTAGAAAGAACGTAAAACTGTGGTAATGTTTATGATAATAAGTGCAATTTGAGAAAAAATGGACATAGTGTCTTATGCCCAAAGTACAGAATTGTTTCCCAGACATCCATGGTAGCACTCTTAAACTTGTTATAAAACAGTCAAATGTATACTGAAGTTACCAGACTTGTGTTGTAACAAGTGTAAAAGTTTGTATATTTACAAGGCGGAAGTATGGTAATGGTCCCATACTGCGTTTAGATTAATTACTTCCTAAATATTTTAGGACGTTTTTCACGGTATAAAACTTGACTGTTTGCTAGGTTCCTACACACGTTCGGATAATGAAAAAATTACTGGCTTCCTCTTGTGCGTAGAGCTGTTGCCCTATTCGACTAAACCAATCAGAATCCCGCTGTTGTAATATTTGATGCCTATTACTGGTCTGCAGACAGCTACGTTGTGCCAGACGTTCATCACATAATCATAAATGTCACTACAAACTACAGTTGTTTCTAAGGTATGCTGGCGCAAAAATTTTTCGCGATGTACCATCATGTCTAACTATCCTTAATTCCCTACTCAATTCCTTACTTATTTCAGTTTATAGATATCGATAGCGATTTTACACTAGAATTATGTAGAAAAACTTCTATGTTGCGTACAAACTATCTTGTATTATTCAGGTTATGATAATTTCGGCAGGCACTGTCTAGCAGGAAGCAATAATTTTATTTATATTCAAATCACATTGGCAACCCTGCTTGCGGACTTCGCATGCGCCGTGGCTACAAGTGTGCATTTCGCATGCGCGTGTACTTACACTACGATGGAAAACAGGACAGGCTCTATCCGTTCAAAATTCTGTCTGGAACCAGAGTAGTTGCGGTGCACAATGTCGCAATGCTACTTGCACTGAATTAGATACGGAATTCTATAATGAATTATGGATAGAATGTACCAGGTTTTAGAAAGTAAATGTTTTCTTATGGGGAAGGTTGGCACAGGGAATAATTCTGCCGCTAGTTTCGCTGCTATCACTAATGGGTCTAATAAGACGCGATACCGTAGTAAAATTAATTTTGACCTGGCTTGGCCATGAGAGAAGTCATTAATTGAATTTTAAAGTGGAAACCAAACAAATTTTTGACATTAAAATGGTCATCGTCATGTAACTTTTAGTTCACGAAAACTATGTGATCGTTCAGTTTGCGGCAAAAATTTTCCCTGTGCCTAACTTTGAACATCCACAGCCGCATTATAGACCTACACGTTGCTATGGTAATAAACCACACTTTTCACTTACCAATATGGCTATTTGGTAATAATAAAAATTTAGAAGGTCTAATTAAAAAAAACTGTCAGGAAATTGATACGAAAGTAATGTTACATTTATTCCATTTCTAATCATTCAATTAAGTAAACACACGATGGAATCTATGGCAATACAAGCTGTTTACATAAACTGTTGTATCAAATTACACGTGCTTATGTTTACATTCCTGTGCACCCCGAGATCTACTGCGAAAACAACTTTGAACAAACTTCCCTAGGTCACTTCTGACAACATTAGTATTTCTGTCATGTCGAACCTCGAGTTGCAACATGTACCATGCCTAAATATTAAGTTCATATGAAAAGTTTTACATTATATCTAGCAAACCAAGCGGTTACATAGATTTAAATACATTAATTTTATGTTATATATAAACTTTCCAGCAAATCATACTCTTTTTCCTATCATTACACACTCTAAACCTGAATTAGTGAATATTCACTGATTCACGCCGATGTATGGAGCATTTTCAACAAATTGAACCAGTGAGAAACCACTGTGAAAGCTGTCTATTCACTGATACCGATAGTGTGTGCCAACATTCCACAAGTTAATTAGTGAATGTCCACAGATTTCCCAGTGATTTTTCACTGATTCAATAAGTAAAACTGTTCTTAGAAAACAACAGGAAAAACTGTGAATATTCACTGATTCACTTGTGAGATGTTGGCAATCTTAAAGGAAATCAGTAAATATTCACTAATTAAACAGCGACTATTTTCACTGATTCAAATTGTTGAAACTGCTCCATATATCAGCGTGAATCAGTGAATATTCACTAATTCAGATTTAGAGTGCAACATATTAGTTTTTACGCTTTCTTGAAAACCGTGATAAGGTGAGTATGCTTGGATTTGAAATACCGCTTCTTACTTGTCGCTGAGGCTAAGAATTTACTTCCTGTGGACATAAACTGCACATGGCATCTTCTTAGATAGGCTGTGTGTGTGTGAGAGAGAGATAGAGGCAGGAGCGGTAAGGTTGCCATTGACCAACGTATGTAATGTATTATCGCCTCTCCGTGCAAGCCACTCAGCTGCCGTGCAGTACTTTACTATTATCCTGTTTACTATGTGACTTTAAGCGGTGACCACATTATTTTATTTGTTGACGGCATAGTTAAAAGTCTAACGCTTGTTTCTAAAGTTGAGTTTTTTGAATCTGATTGTTATTTTCCCAGATACGGCACCTTAGAAAAGCCATTTTTGGCCATTTTGAATGGCCCTAAAAAGAGATTCCTAATAAACGTGCCGGATTTTCAAAACTATAGCAACATAGTTTTAAGTGTGTGTTATTTTCGTAGTTATACAAATGCAATGTGCTTTGAACAGCCGTAACTCGCTTCAACACATTTGAAGCGCAGGTAGGCAGGCCCCTTAACTCGACTCGAAGCCGCGGGCATCCTGCCCTGGATTCATAACGCCGGAACTCAGGACGACGTCACTGGAAACAACGTCGTTCCCCGGACCCCCCAGACTCCTCCCACTCTTTTTTTTATCGTTCCTCTCATTGTGGTGATCGGGGAGAGATGGTAGGGGCCAGAGAAGGGGGGGGGGTCTTTTGTTTCGCCGCGTGTACACCGGCAGCAATGGCAACTGTTGCCACTGGCCGCTCGCTGGACGCAGCTTCCTGTCTGACGAAGGCCACGCCGGCCGGACAGCGCACTGATGACGTCACTTTCCTTTCTTAAGGACGCCGACTTCAATGCGCTTAAAATGTATTGACGTGTGTTTGTAGCCTATATGCGGTTCAAGGATAAAGTGATTACTCCAAAAAAACCCTGATAAATTTATATTTTCAACCAATTCGTAGCTTTCCACTAACGACGGAAAATTGCTAACTTCTCTGAACACGTCACTTAAAAGTTGCTCGCTTAATATAAATCATGCAGGTTGTAGGAACCTAGACAGTTTGATAAAAATTTATTATAAATTATATAAAATACAAATATGTCGTATTAAATTGATTTTATTTCATGTTTGTTACATTTAAATAAGAAAATACACGGAACTACAGTACATACGGCAATTCGCTGCCAACCATACAAGCCTTCAGATGCTCACTGCTGTGATGTTATTAACCATTTGTGTGTGCCACGAATATTATAAACCTTGAGGTGAGTGCTCATGCCATTACAGTTTATCACCAACGACGTTACAGTTATAATCTAACGTGATAAAATAAATAACTTAAGTGAAATAACACACATGTTTCAAAATAAAATAAATTACTCTGTTCGCAAACGAAGTTTTTCCCTTCTGCCACAAACGTTTGAAAATATATAATACTTAAATGCAGGATGTGTCTCAAAAATAGAATAATGTAAACTATGGATTACGGGACGAGTAAATAATAATTATATATTCCTGATAAGTACAAAAATAAAATGCGGCGCATTAATCGATTCCTTAAAAAGTAAAAATATTGTAATAATTTCAAATTATTATTTACTCTTGAATGTGTCGGGGGACCGCTAATTAGGTAAACATAAATTGAAACAGAATAGAACGAAACAAGACTAAATCCACAAAATAACGAATCAACAAAATAAAAAGAATTTAAATCTAGCCAAATATGATTTTTGGGCTTATCTTTTGGAATTGTCAAATGTATTTTACAGGGTTACCAGTTTTGACTTGGTATTTTGTAGGTTGAATGAAATAATGTTCTTTTAATTTTTGTAGTACTGTAATAGTTAGGATACTCAACATCGATTCCCAATTGCAACACCGTGGTTGCAAACTTGACAGACCACGACAAAGCTAGAGAATGGGATGACAAAGTTGGAAGGGGAAGGAAGATTCTTGAATCACGGTGCAAGGTTCTCACGGCACACGGTTGTCGCTTCGTAAGTACGGGATGTGTAACAAAAGCGGCAGCTCGAGAAGGGATGGAGGAGAGAGCGAGACGCCTGGCAGGGTAGGCAATCCGCCAGACCAGCGGTTTCCAATTTCCATATTAATTTGAAAAGTGTCGCGTGGAGAGTTTTCGCGTGGCAGCGGCGACGGCGTGTTAAAAAGCGGCGCGGGTGTGTGTGGGTGAGGCGGGGGGAGGGAGGAGCTGATCGGCGGATATTAATCACTGAGCGGCGCTGCAGGGTGAGGAGATGGTGAAGGGTGAGGAGGGTGTAGGCACGTGCGTGGACACGTGCTGGCAAGGGGTATGGGGGACAGGGGAGGACACATCGCTAATGTAATAGCGAAGTAACGAGATGGTCGCGGTTGTTCGCGGTGAAACGAGACACTGCAGTGCGTGTGCATACTCGTCTCATGTGTAGCGTGCCAGTCACACGAATATAACACACGTGGTGTAGTGGATAGGGCACTCGCCTTACAACTTGGCGATCAGTAGGGCCATTAAGAAGATGCAAGTTGATAAAGGTGTTATGAGATTTAAAAATGTTGGTTGCAACGGGAGTTTACAATTACAACTTATTGGTTTGTGGACATATGCCATTGCTCATGTTTTGCTTATCAAACCTGTGTTGAATGACAAAGAACGAAAAACGAACAAGAAAAAAAACAAATATGAAACACACACAAAAATAAAAAACATAGAAAAAACAATCCTTGAGGAGTAACTGTCAGTTTTTTTTTTCGAAATCATTGTTGTTATAGAAAACAAAGAATTCTAGAGACAGAATTCAGTTGAATTTTTTTCTATTTTTGTGTGTCTTTTATATATATTTTTTTTTTGTTAGTTCAGTTTTTTTCTTCGAAATAATTGTTGTTACAGAAAACAAAGAATCCTAGAGATAGAATTCCGTCGAATTTTTTTCTACTTTTGTGTGTCTTTTATATTTGTTTTTTCTTGTTAGTTTTTCGTTCTTTGTCATCCAACATAGGACTGACAATCAAAACATGTGCAATGGCGTATGTCCACAAACCAATAATTTCTAAACGTATTATGTTGCAATTTTAAAAAAAATCCAGCTTTTTCCGTGAACGAAGGTGTCATGTACATATTTTTCACACAGCACTCTCATAATTCACATAAAAGCCACATGATTCTAGATACAGTGTGGATGAAAGGCTTATGTTACATTGTTAGGCATAGTTGGAACCAACTGTAATGTCATTTTATTCAGAACTTTTATTTTGTAACGTAACACCTTCATCCACCTGTGTCTTCAGTTGCTAATAACTCGAATATTTTTTTAACCAAATTCTTTGAAAAAAAATTTGACACTGTGTACAGTTATACGATACACAAATTTAGCAGAGCGATGTACCGTTTGCTAGCAAAATATTATTTTGCTTCATTTTGGCCTATTTAAACAATAAAATATGTGATATTTCAGAGGCAAAAATCCAAAAATCCGTTTGGTGTATTGCAACAGAATAATTCATATACAAACGAAGATATATATGTGTTAAAACTGTAAGAATGAATTTCTGATATATGTATTAATTTGCATTTAAAAAATTTTTCGAAACCACTGCAAAACTAAAGAGCGGGGCCTTAGTTTCTTAGTTTTTTTCAGACTGGTGCCAATAACTCAAACATTTTTTAACCAAAAGCTTTGGAAATTTTTTTAGACAGTGTGCAGACGCACAATGCACAATACTGCGGATGCGTTTCTAAAAATAATGTACCATTTGTCAGAAAAAAAAAATATTTTGCTTCATTTCTGCTTACTTTCACAACAAAAAAGTGGTAGTTTGGGTGGCGAAATCTAAAAAACTGTTCAGTTAATTGCTACAACCACAAATTACGACATATAAGTATCAAAGCTGCGGAGCAAAATTTTGATATGAGTGTTCGGTAGCACTGCAAAACTAAGGAATAAGCTCTTAACCCGTTCAGTCACGATGAAATTCATAAGCTAATGTGCTGCAGTTATAAAATATTTTGTTGTGTACTGTACTTGCACTAGTTTCATTCCTTGTAACCGGTAAACAACATTCTCGTTGCTCAGTGATCTTTATACCAAGCAATGAAGGACTAGTGGCTTCGGTATTTCCACAGGGTAGGTTGGTCAAAGGTGAAGTGCAGGATGGTATGGGCCAAAAGTACTGTCGACTTACAGCACCTACCATAAGATTCAACCACCTGAAACATGTCCTTGAATATGTACACTGTGACTAGACGGGTTAAGAGGCGTATGTACCTGACGTATAAACGTTGTTGCGTGCAACGCCTATTCTTTTATACGCGAAACAGATACACGTATACGCGTATTCACAATATGTTTATCTACGAAAAGAACACGCGTTTAAAACTGGGATTGTATATTTTAAAAAATGCAACACGATTATCAGAAACACGTTTATGTTTATGTTTTTTTAGACAGCTGAACTGGGAAAATACCGCCGGTTTCGTAAAACACAACGCCGGAAGCATGCGTTGTTCTTTAATACAAAGTTTCCTAAAATAGAATTGTAGAATCGCCGCTTTAAGTCACATAGGAAAAAGCGTAGTAGGATAACACTGCAAGCCAGTTTGTCGCGCCGCGAATATAAGCGATGGAGTTACCGTCGAGTGTGGGAGGCTGAACCTTATCTCTTCACTGTCTCCGCGCATCAAACGCGGGAAATTACATTTCCACGAAAATAATCTGTTTCATTACTTACGTGCACATCTGCAGATTTGCTTCATGGTTATTGGCAGCGTGAAGTGTCTCATTTGACTGCGCCAATCAGAATATCGTTACTGCAACTACACACGCCTGTGATTTGCGGTTGGAACCCAAAGACACGTGGCAGTTAAAACATCCAATCACTGACCATGAAGCACAGCTGCAGATGTGCACGTAAGGCACTAAACCAAACTGGGGCAAAATTATTTTCGTCAGCTTACCAGAAGATTATTGTTGAAATTTTTAAATTTTCATTTCAAAATTCTGCATTTTTATTAAATACAAAATTATTTTATTATTTATATTTATATGTGAGAAATCATAGCTTACAACATTGTTATACACTGTGCATTTTTTAGGTTTGGTGTGTCAGTTGGTTTTACTGGCGTACATAAAACCGTAAAGTGCATATTTTGACGTTTACGACTCATTGCGCAAAAACGATGAGAGATACACAAATTTCCTAAGAGGAAGATTTAATCACAATTTATATCAAAAATAAGAAAAAAAAATATCTGGTACAAATATAAAAAATAAAAAAAAATACTTTGGAAGCTGAGGTGAACAGCGCCCTTAAAGAGTCGAGCGCCCTTGAATATTCCGTTGTCGGCCATCTCACCCTCTAAGCACTCCACCCCCCTTCAATACCCCGTCATCCGTGAGAACCTGTTGACTTCCGGTCACGTGCCGGATCAACACACGTGCGAGCCGACCGCCCGCTTGGAAATCACTCACGGCATATCGCGGAAATTAAAAAGCTATTTCCGGCCGCAGCTCTACCCTCCCCCGCCCACCATTTCCTTCCAACACGCAGTCTCACCGACCCCACGTGGTCAGCTCTTGACACGTGAATAGGGGAGTGATTCAGCTCACTAACCCTTCCAGCACTCCAAAGTACAAAGTACGTCTCACAAGAGAATTCAGGGCTTGAGCTTCAACATGGCTACAACCAGGAGTTTGTTGCGAAATGATTTTTTTCACCAAATAAGAAAAATTCCTATTTTTATTATATTTTTATTTAATAGTGCGATTAATTTAATGAACAACGGTACCGCACTTTCTCTCTTTGCGTCTGTATAACTGGAGAAAAACTTAAATAAAATGAGCAGTCTTTTTTGCGCGGCAAAAACGTGAACCGCCATGTTGATGTCCCTGTGACGTCACGATACTGTACATTTCAATGTACGTAACTCCCAAACGACAGCAACTTATGTTCAAGTCGTGAAATTGTTTTAATTAAAGCAGTTTATGCGTGAAAATCGAGTATGGCTTGAACTCCGAAGAATATAAATGTGGATAGTAGTTCGCTTGCGCAACAATAAAATGCAATTTACTCCTAATAAAATCTTAACTATAGCGCCGTCTGTTAAATAAAGGTGGACTGCGTGGTTTGAACTTCACGAAGAGACCTAATCGTCTGATATTAACGACAAAAATACAGTATATGAATGTAATGATATATTGTGTACAACATGACACGGTTAGCATAAAATAAGTAAGTTCTTAAGTTAAAAATTGCAATCAATAGCGTGCAGTTTGCGACGAAGTATCGGTAGCTGTTCCCACTAGTGGCAACGCCATTAGCCAATAGGTGAGTTAGAGGCACCCGTGATTGGCCGATAATTCGAGGGGTGGGCGGGGTCTTGCGAAACTTTACCCCGAGATGACAGCACAGCTGTCTCAATGCCGTTCACGAGGAACGTAAAAATTGCTGAGAAAAAAAAATTACTTGTATTAAAATAATTGATCTGCTATGTTTTTTCCCCGACTCGCGCAGCCAGAACGTTCGTTCATAGTCTGTGCCAGGTTTGTTTAAACACATTCCAAATATTAGCGCGATAGGTTCACTTTTTATACTCATGTGAACTTCGTTCGGCTGACCTTTCAAACCTAAACTCATGATTATATACCGGATCTGAAACACTAAAAAAATTCCTAGTAAGTTATTATCACTCTGGAATTTAAATTTCACGTAAACTCAAACCTACAACTAAACGTCGCATTGTATGAGCGCTATTAATACTTTGCTCTCACTACTTTAAAATCAACGCTAGTGAAACCTTCGCTGTTAACTACCAAATCTACAACCACACGTGTCTTAGCAACGGCGAATTTACCGAGTTAACTTTTACGTAACCGGGTTCGCTAAATTTTATCGTTTTTTTTTTTTTAGTTTGTGAAAAATTCCAATACACACAATAGTGCCTAGCGTGCTGTGGCTAACAAAAAAAAAAAGTAAGACTACGTCATAAATGTGTTAGCCAATAAGAATGCGTAAGGCGACCTTTGAAAATATTGCACTTTGAAAGCGGAATAATTCAAAAATTACAATATTCACGGAGCTATTTCTTTGCCTGGCTGCATTTATACCCGAAATAATTCGGAAGAATCAGGTAAATATTAAAATCTTTTTTCTAGGAATTTTTCCTATTGCAGGGTCGGTGATTTTTGGTGGAGTAAAAAGGCCATCTTTGCACTTTTACGAATTGAGGTGGTGATTTTCAAGTTACTGCAGTATAAATAGAATGGTTTTCAGCCAATTGAGAGGTCGAAAAAACATGTTTCTTACAAGTATGCTGAATTTTCTTTACGTAGATAAATGTGATTCATTATTAGAGATGATATATGGTATACCGAGAAAATTTGTTGTGCCAACATATCCTTGGAAACACTCTAGTTTCTTGTGACATGTATGATTAGTAGAGCCACGATTTTATGGCGAAAATATTTTTGCACCATTTGGTTTGAATGCCTTCTGTACACATCTGCAGCTCTGATTCCTGGTCAGTGATTGGGCGTTTTAACTGTCACACGTCTTGAGGTTCTACTGGCAAATCACAAACGTATTGAGTCACAATAGTTTCATTGTTATTGGTGCAGTCAAATGAAGGACGTGTCTGAACAAAGACCGTGAAACACAGCTGCCGATGTGCACGCAAGACAATAAAACAAAATGTTGCAAAATTATTTTCGCGACAAAATCGTGGCTCTAATGATAGGGTGATGCACGTCTGACACAACGTAGCTGTTTGCAGACCAATAATAGTTATCAAATATTACAATAGTGGGATTCTTACACAGTAAAAAAAAATTTTGTACTTTTACAAAAGGGTTTTTTGGAAACCAGTTTCCAAAAAAGTTTTTTGTAACACTACGAAAATATTTTGTAAAATTTACAAAAATCTTGTAAATTTACAAATTTCTTTGTATATTTACAAACATTTCTGTAAATCTACAAACAAAATTTGTATATTTACAGCTAATATCTGGTTCTGTTTACAATAATTTCTTGTAGTGTTACGAAAATTTTTTTTGGAAACTAGTTTCCAAAAAATTTTTTTGTGAAAGTACGAAATGTTTTGTAAAATGTGAAAGGTCTCCTAAGTTTATTTTGTTTCCATTCGAAAAATCTGCTCGTTAGCATTATTTTACTAGTTCCCAAAGTTGTTTACGATATTTGTAACCACTTAAAAAAGGTTTCTGACATCTTACTTTTATTATCTGACTGATAATGTTCTGATATTACGTTACAAGAATTTCCTTGAAAATGTACAAATTTTTTTTACTGTGTATTGACTCAGTCAAATAGGGCTACAGGTCCGCGTTCAAGCGAAAGCAAGTAACCTTTCCATAAGTTGAACGTGCATTGAAACCCAGCAAACTGTCAAGTTTTCCCGCGATAAACCATCATTAGACACCTTAAAAATTTGCGTTTTTATTTGAGCACAAGCTAGAATTCCAACAACTGTATGTTTGGGTCACTTTCTCAATTGGCCTTCGATTTATTAGACACTTCCTGGAAGTATCTGAGCCAATAATGGAAATGTAACTAACACAGACATATATCACTTTTAACAACAAGCAGCTAAAGAGTATCTGCTGTGTGCTTCTGTTCACATACATTCTTGCAGGCTATCCTACAGGTCAATGATCCCGCGAATTTTTCCGTCTCTAACAATCATCTTTAGTGATTAAGGATAAGATAAGCGTTTTGCGTAAAAAATATATATATATACTCGTGACACGCTACAATAGCGTCCATGTGCCAGGCGCGGATTGTAACTATAGACGATTCGGTATAACGTGAGCCCTCAGGAAAGCCCTGCTAAATTTCTTTTTTCAGCCAATTTGTATCTTTCCGCCCGTAACGGCTAACGATGGGAAAGGCAAATTGTAGGAACATAAATGGCTTCGTAAAAAAATGTTAATTTAATCATATAAAACACGAGTATGTCGACTTAAGTTCATTTTATTATAGTACTTCTGTATTAAAATTGAAATATACACGGAACTATATTCAGTCATTCGCTGCCAACCATAAAAGCAGCAAGGAAACTATTGTTACTGTTGAATTCAATGCAGTAATGGCCAGTGATATTTTTTAAAGGTTAAATTTTTAGTGCTCACCTAGTGTAGTGCAAATGACAGGCGAGTGTTATAGAGATGTTAGGGAGAGGGAGGGGAAGAAAAGTGGGTAGAGAAGGGGAAGGGAGGGGAGGGAGAAAGGACCGCAGACACACTATACGAAGCTTGGAACGCGCAGATACTTATCTCCCAGCGAGCGTAGGACGACGATGTTAAGGTGCTGCAGATGCAATTTATAAAGACCGTAGCGAAAGTTTGCACGGAAGAATTGTTAGTCTGAGGAAGATTGTGCAGAAGGGAGGGTGGAGGAAAGTTTCTAGGGGACACGTGAAGAGGAAGTCGGGTCTAACTGCCCCTGGGGGACGCATTATCCTCGCAAGTTGGTGGAGAAGTACTTCTCCCAGGACGAGGGCAGTAGGAGGGGGCGTGTCCCCTGGCTAGATAGCTGGGGAGAGGGGTGGTACCTGCCCCTGAGAGGCCAGATATTTATACCTTGTTTCTATTATCGCTGCATTTGTCCTGCGAGCAGCATCGTTCCCCTGGCGACCCTCAGTCAGCGGTGAAATACGACACAATTACACTTGGTCGAAGAGGCCGACGTACGTAAGGTCGAGATTTGCGCGATACCACTCTAACGCCCCACACAGTCAACTGCCACCAGAGTTTGTTGAACTTCACACATGGAAAGTAACGAGTTAGGCAATCGTTTATCCTTACAGACATACATTAATTTAAAGATTTAACTAGAGATGATGGTTTATTGCAGGAAAATTGGACTGTTTTCTGGGTTTTAACACACGTTCAGCTTACCAGAAGATTAAAGGCTTTACCTTGTACATAGAGTGGTTATCCTATTTGACTAAGCCAATGATATTGTAATATTTTATGCCTGTTATTGGTCTGCAGGCAGCTACGTTGTGTTAGACTTACATCGCCCAATCATACATGTGGCTAAAACGTGCAGAGTTTTGAACGTATGTAGACACACAAAAGGAAACTGTAGAGCTTTCAAGGTTATGCTGGCGCAAAATATATCATTGGAGATGATGGTATATCGCGAAAATGTTTTGTGTCAACATACCCTTTAAAACGCTATGCTATAGTTAATTGCAACACATATAATTGGGTGATGTAAGTCTGACACAACATAGCTGTCTGTAGACCAATAACAGGCATCAAATATTACAATATCATTGGCTCAGTCAAATAGGGCAATAACTCTACGTACAATTGAAAGCCATAAATCTTCTGGTAAGCTTAACGTATGTTGAAATCCAGCAAACAGTCAAATTTTCCCACGATCAATCATCCTCTCTAACTATCATCTCTAGGTTTAACTAATGTATAGAGACGTGCAAAATTCGCGTTATCATTTGGAAGCAGACTAAAGTTCACTTTACTTTATATAACAGATCATAATCTGTGATTCAATTGGTCATTTACGTGTGTTACGTCTTTACAGATATTGGCCTCTCTACCGTGTAGGCATTCTCCGCAGCAAGTCACGACAATATCGGCCAGCGGGAGACGTCGAACAAACCTATAGTCACTTGGAGTCTAGTCAGCTGTCAGAAAATAACGCGAACTTTGCATGCCTCTACTAATGTAAGGTTAATTATACTAGGTTACGAACATCATTTAATGCCTTACGCACGAATTTGGCGAAGAAAAATTCCTACCAACAGTCGCGATGGGGTTTGACAAAGTGAGACGTGTAGGGACCCGTGATTTGAAATTTTTGCGCTGCTTCATTTCAATGCATTACGTCCGCCTCTGCAGCTCTGCTTCATGGTCAGTGATTGGTTGTTTATTTCTCTCCACGTCTTGGGGTTCTACCCCCCAATCACAGACGTGTGGTGCTGCAGTATTCTTGTTATGATTGGCTCAGACAAATAAGGAACACCGTTACACAAAGACACGTTGGCAATAAGCTCGAAGAGGAGCTACAGATGTGAACGAAAGACATTGAAACAGGTTGGTGCAACATTATTGTCACCAGAAATTAGTAGCTCTAACTATCCTCAACAAGTGTCTTCCCTCAGAAATGTCAAACTTTACTGAAGTTGCACGAATAAAGGTATAGTTAGAGACACTGGAAAATCGTGAACATATTTATCATAGTCTCCAATAAACTGTAGTATCTCAATAGTGACAAGTGTGAACAGTTTTCTGTCAAGTTACACACGTTCTGTGTTAAAACTGCATAGGTTCTAATTGGGTCTGTTTAAGAGGGACACAGTGCTTCATACAAACGATAGCCAATAATGGTGCGATACCTTCAGCGTTATACATAGCATGTTGGAGCCTAGCAAACAATCAACTTTTCCTGCGATATACCAGTGTCTCTAGGTATAGTCACAGACTAAATAGTAATACAGGCGTGAAATGAAGTGGCTGCTTATTTGATACGGGCGAACCTCGCTGCTTATTGGTTGCCCGAGACTGTTGATACCAGCCTTGTGTCTGTCCGGCTCCTGTATGGTACTTTCCTGTTTGTCTGGCTGCCGGCTAGCAGGGTAGCTGCCTTACGCTGGTTAGTAAGGCCACGAACTTTTCGCGGAAATAATTTTGCCCCAGTTTGTTTCAGTGCCTTACGTGTACACATGCAGTTCTGCTTCACGGTTATTGGCTGTGAAGTGACATATCTCATTTAACTGTGCCAATCGGAATAAGGTTACTGCAACAACGTCTGTGATTTGCAGGTAGAACTTCAAGACGGGCTTACTTAAGTTAAAACATACAATCACTTACTAGGAAGCAAAACTGCATATGTGAACATATGGCATTGTAACAAACTTGGGCAAGTAACTCAACTGATTAGAGATGTACAACGAACTATATAGTTAACATAGAGGAGCGGAAAAGCTTCCAAAGTGAAGCCCAATTGAACGGCTGTTTTGACCTAAGAAAACATGGCGAACAGCAGTGTGGGCAACATTATGTTGAAAATCCGTCATATGTTCGCATAAAATCCGTTACTTTATATCTCCACTATATTCCCGCTAAACACAGGAAGAAATGCCAATAATTATTGTAGTATGTCATACTGTAATAATGTTTAAATTAGCATAATCGCTCTAGTCTCTCGACCGGATATAAGAGTCCGCTATTTTATCTAGGGTCAAATACCACGTTCAATTGGGCTTTACCTCAGAGCCTTGGAGATTGCTGTTTCCGCCCCTCTATGTTTACTATATAGCTCGTTGGCGGGATGTGTTTCCGCCATGTTGCTGGTCAGCGAAGAAATTTTTCTGGTGTGTGTGACTGAGTTTGCTGACCTACCGGGTATTTCACGTCTGTGTCACTAAATATTGTGCGGTGTAGTTGCTCAGTCACTGAAGTTATGGTGGCGGAGGAGGGATGAAAGTAGGGATGGCAGAGGTAAGACGCGGAGAAGATAGTCTGTGTCGGAGGCGCCCAGCCGAGACGCCGCCCACAATGGCGCTAGGTGTGGTGTGGGTGGAGAGGGGGAGGTGTTCAGCGGGAAGACGCTCGGCGTCGCAGTGGGTCTTTTGTTCTGGCGCGACGGCTGTGGCCCGCGGCACACCCCTAAACGTCAGCGCGGCGACTTTTGTCTCTCGCCTTGGAGAGATGCTTCGCGCCTCGTCGTCCGTGTCGGGCATAGGAGAACCCCCCTTCCCCCTCGTGGAGCGTCACTTCCGTCGTTAGCTTTCACCAGCCTCGAGACAGCTCCGCACAGACGGAGCGACTTGCGACGACCCTCGACCACAAACTTTCCCGTCAACAATCCTTTCTGATCATCGTAGCAAGATACGTCTGCCGGACTCAGCACAGCGCTAGCTACACGGGGAACAAGGCAGTAGACCTAACATCGTTTCTTCTAAAGAGTTTGTTAAGCTGGAAGTTCTCCTAAAAGTAATTTCGTCTACATGCACTAGGCCTAAAGTCGTTTGTCCTACACGCACTAGACCTAATGATGTTTCACCGAAATTTAACTTCAGAGAAAGGCATTTCTCCTACAGTCATTTGACATGTAGTCGTTTGTCCTAAAACGCGTTGAAAGTTTTGTTTGAGAAAAAATCTTAATTCCAGCCACAGGCCCTAGGCCTACAGGCACTAGACGAAAAGTCATATAACCTAAACTTAATTTCAGAGAAAGGTGTTTCTCCAACATATGTTTGACTTACAGCCGTTTCTTCTTAAAAACTGATACATTCTGTTCTAGAAAATGTCTTAACTCCACCAACAGGCGCTACACCTAAAATCGTTTCACCTACAGTAACTTCTCCTAAACTGCATTTAACCTACCGTCACTAGACCTACAGCAATTTCGCCAACGATCAGGAGAAACTGGTTTAGGTCTACTGTCTGCTATCCCGTCGTGAGTCGAGTCGAGTTTCCGTCTAATTTTTGTGGCAAACTTGTTCCATGATTCGTTCGTTTCCTTGTCATTCGTCACGTGGGACACTGAAATTAGATATTGTTGTTCTGATTGGCACAGCCAAATATGTGACGCCTCTACACAAATATACGCTGCTAATAATCCCGAATCAGAGCTGCAGATGTGCATGTAAGGCAGGGAAACAAGTTGATGCCAAAATCATTTTTGCGAAAACTACCGTCTGCTAGCAATGACTATCCACAAATGTAAAGTGTCTTCAAAGCCACGTGTTCAAAAGTGTACATACATACATAAAATGAGCACTGTTGAGGGACAAATTACTTCATATTTCAGATAATTTGTATTCGATCGTCACTTTTAAATGTAAACAAAGCAACGTCAGTATTAATGAAGTTCGCGGTTAATTTTACTACAGGTTGGAGAGAAAATGTGTTTTCTTATGGGAGAGTTTGGCACAGGGAAAATTTTTGCCGCTAGTTTCACTGCTATCGCTAACAACCAGAAAAATACGAAACTGTAGTGAAACTAAAGTTAAAGAGGCTTGGAAATGAGAGAAGTCATTTAACTTAATTTTAAAGTGAAATTAAACCAAATACGAGTTTTAAATTATCAACTTAATGTAACTTAAAATTCAGGAATGCTCTGTGACTGGTCAGTTTATATCCTTTACCGATACCAGCGCTCAAGCGGCAGAAATTGTCCCTGTGACAAACTTTTAACATTCATCTTTCTAACCTGTAGTAGAATTAACCTTAATCAAAGTGTAGAGATTGTATCGTACTCAGACGTTAACGCCTGAAGACAGAATAATAAGTATTTTTTAAATAACTTTTCTGTGCCAGGAGGTGTTCAAAAGTGCTCTATTTGCCACGAACGACCTTTAGTCGTTTCTCAAACATATTTTCCTTTGGAACTACTCTGCGGTGCAGAGACAATAGTGAGTGGTAGACTGCCGGTCAGGTTGGGTAACCTGACAGCTGCAAACATATACTCGGATTGACCATTTTATAAGAAGAAAAAGAAGAAGTGGATTGTTGACACTATTATGAGAAGTCCTCGCCTGGCGCATGGATTTATAATGTGTCACTCGTATTCTTTTTTTACGCGAAACCGCCGAACTTATTTGTATTACGTTTGTCTACGAATAGAACACACACTTGAAACGTTGCGTCTATGGCGATTTTCGGGCCTATCAAAATGGAAAAAACATCTTTATTCAGACTGCAGCAATTCGGAAAATACCACCTGAATTCGTAAAGTGCAAAGCGAGAGGCATGACTTGAAATTTACTTCATACTATTCAAAAAAACATATTTTTAGGGTCACCGCTTGAAGTCGCATAGGCAGTTTGGTGCGCTGTGAATAGAAGGGGGTGGGTGGCGGGGGTACAGCACCCCCTGTGAGGTAAGGGTATAGGGGAGGGGGTGAAGAGTTCTACCTAGGGATGAGGTGTAGCAGCTGCTGTGCCATTACCCGCTATTGAACAGGCACTACAAGCTCGGGCCTGGAGTCACTCCGGGGAGTCCTCGCTTGCACAATGCGTGTACACTCGCCGCCACTCGAGGGGTTGTCCGCTGCCTTCTGCGACCTCCCCTTCTCTCGACATCCCTCTGTACCATAGCCCGCTCTAAGGTTCATTCTACTGTTGGTTAGCAACATAGTCTCGTTTATAGTTTGGCAAGGGAAAGTTTACACCTCGAGCTGCGCTGGAGTCGGCAAGAGAGTCAATAAACCACTTCTTCTTCTGTAATGGTCAATCCGAGGACTGTTTTGCAGCTTTTAGGTTACCACTCTTCTCGTCTTCCCACTTCCTCCTTCATTTATCCGTACGTTGTACATCCTATGTCTTTCATAATTTGGTTCATGTACCCTTAACATGGTCTTTCTCTAGGTCATTTTCCATCAACATGTCCTTCTATGATTGTATTCACGAGTCCTCAACGTCTCACTAGATGGCCTGCAAGCTGTACTCTTCACTTTGAGCTTTGAGGAATATGCCAGAATGTCGCTCAAGCATAAATATAACGGACGTTTCTTTGTTTACACAAAAAAAATCTTGTTGTCATGCCAGTGTTCACCATTATTGGGTATAAAACCATATGCGCTAACCATCGTTTATGGTACGTAAGAGTAAAAGTAAGTTTACTGCTGAAATTAACATTATATATATTTTTTTTTAAACTCATGTTGTCTAAGTAGTGGTTCTTTGATTGGAACATTGACAAATGGGCACTTCATTGTATTTAAGGGGACCAATAATGAACGGCGTACAGTACAGTGGGTGTGTCATATGTGGTGTGCACCAATAAGACGATGTATAGTAGGTAACATGGAGACCAATTGTGCTGGGATCTCTACAGTGTGTGTATAGGCGACTACCTTCTACCCTGACTTTATCTCCAGAAAACGTGTGTAGACCATAAAGTATTAGCAATTGATTTCCACAAGTTTCTCTTCTCGCCCACTCTTTTCAAGATCTGTTAATCTGTAACCTTGTCGATCCATTTTATTTCAAGTATGCGCTTGTAGCATAATATCTCAAAATAATTTATCTTCATCTCCTCCTCAATGCCCAAAGTCAAGGTTTCACAGCTCTAACATGCCATATTCCAAACATGTTTTCAGAAACCTTAACCTTCCAGAGTATACTCGTTCACGTGTGGCATGTTTCAAATTCAGAGTATCACGACTAGTACTGTATGTAGCCTACACGGCAGAAACCGGCGGTGCTTATTAGATTCTGATATGACACTGGCAATTTGTTACTGGTTAATGCATATGTCATGTACCAATGTAAAGTTTTCTTGTGTATTCTAATAGGTAGACCTACGTTATTAAATGAGAATTGTATGTGTTTGTTTGGCCAAAAACTTACAACATTACTACACCTGAAACGAAATACTTATGTGAAACGTAAGGGGTTTAAATTCCAGATGGTAATAGAATCAACCTTACTAGGCTAGGCATTGACAATTATCGCTTTATTTAAAATACTTACTGAGAAAAAAACATTTCGGCTTTTAAATATTATTTGGAAGGAAAAAAATCTCATTCACTATCACGAAAGTTCCGTCACTGTTCATTAATATTTTAAACCTGAAATGACAGCTGACTATAATACCTTATCATCACCAGCGCTTCTACCAGAGGAAATTGCATCTTGCCGAACTAATGACACAGAGCTTCCTAAGATGATGCGGGATTATCATTACCTTCTCGCACTCGATTAACTTTATCCACAATTTATAACAACGGTACGCACAGAACATAAGTCGTGCGCAAACGTACTGAGTCGCTACTTCACAGAAACAGGTCAAGAACCCTAACTGTCGCTGAAAGATTTTCCCACTACGGTGCTTCAATGTGTTAAGGCCATGAATAATCATTTCTACTACTTTTACGACGATTATTTTATTTTATTTTTCAACGAGAGCGGATATCGAAAAAATGTTTGAAATTTTTGTTGAAAATTGTACTTGCTGCGTACCCCAATTTTTCTTACACAAAAATTGTATGGATTTGGTTAATTAATTCTTTAATGTTAATTTTCTTGATTGCATAATTAGCTGAAACCATTATGCGTTTTGTCTTGAAAAAAATATTCAGCGTAGTATAAACAGTTCTGAGCTAAACTGTGCAACCGTTTTTTGATACCAGCGCTCGTTTATTATTAAAAAAAATTATAATTGTTGTTATATCGTCTCTCTGACAATGCTGTTTGGGGATCTATTATTATTGATTAAAAACAACGTCCGTTTATGTACTTCGATGCTTCGGAACACTGAACTCGTTCCGTCAGTCCCACGAGAGATGATGTGCTGTGCTGAGTATCGTTTTAAGGCTTTTAACTACGACCTCCCGCAAATATCGCACTCTTAATGACTGTCGCGGCCAGAATCAATTTTATATGCGGCTCCCCGCGAATTTCCGCGAATCGACCCGCGTCCACTCTTAAAGGCTATATGCCGTTTACATTGTTAGAGCAGTAGAAATGACGGATCTTGGCTTTTAATAGCACGCCTGCAGCCCTGCTTCAAGGTCAATGATCAGAGATGGCAAAAATTCGCGGGTTCGCTGACTTGTACGCTAGCCTCCAAGAATATATGTGTACTCGAGCAAACAACAGTTGTTCATTGGCTGCTCGCTGACACAGCACTACCGCCTCTCTGTGTCTGTACTTGGATGCTGTTTTATTATTGTTTCGACGTCCTCTAGGAAGTGTCAGATGAGTATCGAGCCGATTGCGAGTGCCGCAAGAACTTGCGGTATTGCGCCCAAAAGAAAACGCGAATTTTTCACGTCTGTATCACATATCATATTCTCAGTTATCTGCTGAAACTGGCAACTTACTGGAGTGACAGCCAACCAACAAATATATACAAGACAGCTGAGCCTAGCCTGAAGTTCTTTAACCTCGAGAAATATTCCTGTACACCGGCACGTGGGGAAGTGAAGGTAGCCTCCTACGAGCACGCACTTTGACGTGACATAAGTGATAAGGTTCTATCGTAATCTCCTCTTTTTATTTTTTTTGAAGGCCCTGCGCCAAGTTTTTCATGCCTGAAAAAGACAGCGAAACACCGATTTTCGGCAGCTAGAAAATTATCTTGAAAGATAATTGACGCCCTTAATTGGTATGCACACGTTTAACGATATTTGGATACCGTAAAGTGGGTATACTTTGCACCACCAAACATATTTTGTTTCTAGGACGTTTGGTGAAATAAAGACATATCAAAACTAGATATTCAAAAAATTATAATTTAATACTATCTAATACAATCACTTGTCTTTAAACTATCAGCATAGAATATATATTATTTGGTGGTGTCAAGTTACACATGCAGGTGCAAAGTATACCCAGTTTACACTCTATATCTGAATTAGTGAATATTCACTGATTCACGCTGATAGATGGAGCAGTTTCAACAATTTGAGTCAGTGAAAGTAGTCACTGTTTAATTAGTGAATGTTTACTTATTTCCTTCAAAAGTGCCAACATCTCACAAGAGAATCAGTGAATATCCACAGGTTTTTCCGGTTATTTTCAAAGAACAGTTTTCACTTATTGAATCAGTGAAAAATTCCTGGAAATTCTGTGGACGTTCACTAATTAACTTGTGGAATGTTGGCACTCTTTATCGGAATCAGTGAATAGTCACAGATTTCACGGTGGTTTCTCACTGATTCAGTATGTTGAAACTGCTCCATCCATCGGCGTGAATCAGTGAATATTCACTAATTCATATTTAGAGTTTACGGTACTATTTCTAAGCAGACGTCAGTAACCTATTTTGAGCAGTTTTCGAATAAACTTGTGTAGGCTGAAGCTCAGCACACCACTCGGTGGCCTGAGAGGCGGTCACCTTAAGGACGTTCACGTGGCAAAAATTCATAATTTCATATTTGCACGACATAGTGTTCGCTTTATGGACGTTACTTGTGACTTCATTTTCCGCTTGTAATGTTTTTGCTCTCAGTCATTTCATAGCAGTATGATAGAGTTAATATGTTTAAGTAACGGAAACACAGGAATACAAAAAATACCAAGTGTCTCACTCCAATGAAATAATTTACACTCAAAGTGGATCTTATGGGCGATATGCTAAAATATTTCAAACACACACAACGTAATTCATTTCTACTTTTTTTTTTTTAATTTCTGAAAATGATGACAATTTACTTTATTTATGGCAATTATTTTTTAAAAAATGCAAAATTATTTTGTTATGTGCTTTTAAATATTTTAGCATATGAGCCGTAATATCTAATTTCAGTATAAGTTATGTCATTCGAGTAAGTCACTCGATTTTTGTTATTGTTATGTTCCCGTTGCAATGTCTAACTTTTACACGTCGCTATGCAATCACAAGTAACGTCTGTAGATCGAACACTATGTCGTGCAATATAAATTGCCAAGCGGACGCCCTTAAGTCGTCATATGTTCTGAGGACATAGCTTACTAAGAGAACGTCCAACTCACATTGTGATCGTCAATTCATCACACTTTGAAAACCGAAACAAGTAACCTTGATAAATCTGGATACAAAGACGCGTTCTAAAACTTCTACCGCTGACGAAACCTAATGCCACTGACGTCAGGATTTTATATTCCTTTTTTAAAAAAAAAGTTAATTTCAGGCTAATCGGAGAAGTGCTTTAGGTAACTTATATGCTCATATAAATTCATACGAAATACATATGCACATTCATGGATTGTTAAGGATTCGTTGCATACAGCTGTTAAGTGCTCTGACCACTAAGATTGCAGCTAAAAAGTTTTAATTACAAATGAATATTTTTTAAAGTAGTTCCTTATTGCTCAATTTCAGATATTTTTTTAAACGAAAAAAAGTCCATATATTTTTCTTTTGTTTAATGGAAAACCCTCATTACTACTTTTTTTTTTGCAAAATGTTTGTTTGAACTTTATATTTAAGATATATATTACAAAACATAAAAAATTATATAAGTTTTTCAGTTCTAAAGTAGCCCATTTAATTGTTTGAGAGATATTTTTGTTTGAAATAAAAATTAATCTGTCTAAAAGTAATTTCTTAAACTCACCTTCCCTTCATTTCCTTATTACTATTCTTCCATGGCTTGTTTGCTTCGTAGATAGAAACCAAAACATCAAAGAGGAAAGCTTTAGAAATTACTGACTTCAGACATTTGCCGTAAATAAAAAAAAAATATTGTCGTGTGGAGGTTAGTTCAAATATTCAAGAACATTCCGGTGCTGACAGAACAATTTAGCGCACACAAATGTTTTCCTTGCAGTCAAAGAACACACTGGTTTCGCAATGCAGATATGCAACTCGGTGGAGTAATTGTAATACTACATCGTCAAAACTCTTTTACATACTTTACGAAACATTCTTTAGGAACTAGTGGTGAAGTAATGATTTGTTTCGCTTCAATTGAAATACAATCTAGACATAGACACTTTCTTCATCCCAACACAAATTTCTGTTTAATTTTCATAGTAACAGCGCAACAAGATTGTGTTGTTGAAATAGCTCAGTTGTAATCTTTCTGATAAAGTAAGCAATAAAAAAATTATTTTAAAAATTATATTCTTTGCTGCTAGTACAATATCATCAAATAATCTTAACTATGAAAATATACAGTGATACCGAAGTTGTCCTTTTTAAAGCTAAGAATTTTTTTTTGCCTTAAAAAAAACAATATACTGAAAGAACGTTTTTATTTCATACATACCAAAATATTTATCTCTGTTTACAATAGACGTACATTCTATTAAACTATTAAAAGTTATACATTCCATGCAACAACGTGTTAAGAAATTTGTCCTGAGTAAAATTTGCTCTTCTTATTCCTCGTTTGATGCTTTTTTACCGCCTAGAGACAATAAAAAGGGAAGCAATATGGGCGGCTCTGGTCCGGGCATCTATAGCATGGTACAGCATTTATGCATGTCGTGTGTTTTCGTAATTTACTTTCTTTTTTTGTATACGACTATGACACTACAGTATTTTTATGTGAGGAAAGTACAGTGTAAATGTAAACGAAAGCTTATATCTTCCTGTTTCACTTACCAGGTAGGTAATTTTTTTTTTGTTGCAGCATCTGACAAAAAAAAACGCGGGACTTGTGCGTGCGTCTGTACAAAACGGGCCTTAATTTCGGTGCAGTGTTTTCGTAACAGTCTGGTATTGATGAACCTATAATTTTATTTTTGAAATTAATGGCGTACATAGCGAGACAAATGATTTCTACAGTCGGAAGATAATATTTGTAGCAAAAACATTTTTACAGTAGACGTGCCGTGTATGTTATTTTAAGAGCTAATATTATAAGAAATACTGTTACCAGATTCGTGTGAAAATAATACGTGTGGCACGCTACATCACTGTACCTGCGCCATTTTTAATAACTTGCTGTCTTGCCTGTTTGTTTGTTGTCCGTCCCGTACAAATTTTGTAATCGATTTAAAACTTACTTCCCGATGAGCTGGAGACTTGAAGCTTAAAAACTAGCTGAGAACTATATAACAATGAATTATAAGAAGGAGGGGGGTTGTGAAATAATTATTTAAATAAAACAATTTCAATACAATATGTTTTTAAAATTGAATAAAACGTTCTAAATAATTTATCCTAGATCCACACAGATTCATAATCCCGTATAGATTCTTCATATCCTGAAAATTCTGATTGTATATTTTTAATATATGTTAATGATTGTTTGATTCAAAACGAAAAACATGGAGAACTGGCAGTAAGGAATGTAGACAGTAGCTGTAGTTGAGAAAACTTACGCAACAGATAAAGTAATTTGCATTGCAATAAAATTATTAGTGTTTGAGGAAAATTATTCAAGCAACAATTATTTATTGCATGCGTTCCACGTTTTTCAATTTAAATCTTACAAGTATTTTCGTATGAGAAATTATTTAATTTTGTTAGTCGGTTTTGAAAACGTGGTCAATTAACATTATAAATACAATTAATTATAGTTAAATTAAAGTGAGTTCTGAGGAAGGTTATAATGTAGGGGTAGGACGCGAACGCAGTTTCCAACTCCAGTAGCAGAGGTTGCGCCGAGGAAGAAGGTGGCATTTTTCAGCAAGACGTGAGTGTACCCCTGTGAAGTGGCCTTATAAAGGGACAACATCCATCAAATGAGCAATTGATGAAGTGAGCCGGCTCTCAATGCGACCAGGAGGGTTGTTGTCGAGGGTCACAGTAGGGGATGTAGAGGCGCTGGAAGGAGGAGAGGGGACGGCACAGTCAACTGTCTAGGGGAGGGGTTGCTTCGTACTTCCGGTCCACGTCTCTAGAAGCAGGGCTTCTTCCGTATGGCGGCGCGCTCCTTGCCAGGCGTCGCGGCGCCGGCCGTCCACTGTTGCCACGTCCTCGCTAATACTTGCCTCTAGAGATATTAAGGCGGCCGTCTACCCTGCGCTTCAAATGCGTTGCAGCGTGTTCGTAAACAGGTTTTTTTCTGCAAAAATATTCTACGTGTGCCCGTTTTTGCCAACGTACGAAAAGAAAACAAACTTCAGACAAGGTCGGAACCTCATTGTTAAGACGCCATGCTCATTAAAAACATTGTTTCTAAGTCCTCCAATATGACTAAAATAGGTCTTCTCAGACTTCCGTACTTCAAAGTGTACTAACTAGGTGTATGTGAAACTCAGATTGCGACCTGCACAGTTGCAGACTTTCCATCAATAAAATTATATGATCTCCACTTAGTGTCCCACAGTAAAAACCGTTCGGCGGGTAGCTTGCACGTTAGTTCAGCGCTTGGCTCGTTGAGGCGACGCGGCATTTGATGCGCGCTTCAAAGTCTACCTTACTGCTTCGTCGCTTTTGAGCCTCTCACGCACGGGACGCGCGGGTAGACGGCGCCCTTAAGGCGCCCGCATACTGGCCAGTGAGGCACGACGCCAAGGGCGATATTGACCAGCTCATCTGGTGCGGTATCGCCTCTACCGCAAGACACTGGAACGGCGTGCAGTGGTATCGTACACAACACACCTGACTGACACTTTCAGTGCTGACCCTGTTTTTTTATTGGTGAAAAGTTTTAAGCAAAGACTATTGCATATTTCTATAGTATTTTCTCACGAATCCCGTGATTAGTTGTTAAGGTATAACAGGTTGAAAAAAAATTTTTTTTTTTTTGCTATTTTGAGGGGTTCCGAAATGATTGTTCTAATTGACGCGTAAATGTTTTGAAACTACCTTTCTGTCGTCAATGGATATTCAAAGACATGTTCATGATTTCTCAGCAGAGTTCTTCGCATTGTTATAAGATTCATAATGCATTTAAAATTTTGTAAAATATGACTAAGTTTAACTGCATAAATCTCCGTTTTATGAATTTACAACGTTTGCCTTTAAACTTTGGAGAGTAAAGTTCCGGTGTCTGCACAGGTTTAGTTCGTTAAGTTGTTCAGATTTTTAAAGTACTGGTTGTACAAAACCGTCAAAATCGTGACTTTAACAGCTTTTATACAAAAAATATTATAAAAACAAAAAAAGCGTTCTAGTTGAGAAATAATTTTAGCTCGCATAGTTTTCTCATAACTGCGCCGTCAAAGTCAAAATTTGCATGTTACGCTGCAATGCAAATATTGAAAACAAATTGACTAACTAAAATTAAATAATAAATCAGCTAACATTTGTAAACTCACAACGTAAAAGGTCATTTTCAATCTAAAAAAAAAAAAACGCATAGATACGGGGAGAAAATTCAGATTCAACTTTTTTTTTTTTTAACACAAAATATGTTTACTGTGAGTTTTCCTGATATTCGTTTACGTAGACTGTGGCGTGTTGTTTCTCTGTGAATTATTTTATTTAAGTAAAACCAACTGGTTTTCTCTATCTGCTTGGCAGCGTAACATGCAAATTGTGTTTTTTATGCGCAAATATGAGAAAAATTAGCTAGCTAAAACTGTTCCGCAAGAGTGAACTGTAGTCACAAGTCTCATCTACATAACTACTACTCAACCACGACAACTAGTCCCGCGGGAGAAAAGCGAACTACCGTTGTTTTGTCTTAACCACCGCGCGCAACTGGTATGACGCACCACAGCACCGGCCATAATACTGTGGCACAGACAGCCGGCTCGGTTTTCCCCTCAACGTCTCCACAGACCGTGTGCCATGAACTCATGTCAGGAGCAGTACATTACCCCTCCCTGTGACGTGTATACCTACCTCTAGCGCCACACTTCTTCACCTCACGGGAGGACTAGTTGTCGTGGCCGTGTAGTAACAATATTTCATGAAAATATAAAATCATAATTTTACACCCCTCGAACAACCTAAAGAGGTCGTGATACATAATTCAACGCTAAAAGCATTAATCTACAACTGTAGGTATCTTGAAGTCAATTTGCGAAAATTAAACAATAGCAATCCTAGACAATAGATTCAGCCAACGTTTTAAACAAAATTGTTTCCTGTGTTACGAACTTCTGAGGCACAATCTCTGACGCCGGAAACTCGTACATTTAACTAAGGCGCAAGAGATCACGCGTAACAAGTTAGTAATTCTGGATAAATATTTGCTCATAAAGTTGGCAAATACCATTATCTAGGATTGTCATTGAGTATTTTGTCAATATTGGCTTCGAAAAAAGCGTAGAAATCAAATGATGTTTTCAGCGTTAATTTATCTACGCGCACTCTTAATGTAACCGCCACTGGAGGGCTCTACATGTCGGGGGACGATTTATCTCCGCGTACTTCGTGCTCCGGAAAACTTCGTGTTTAACGACACTCGCGGCGTTTACATCGCCCTTGTTGAAAGTTGTAAAAGAAGATAGCGAGCGTATAAAAAGGAACGACGATATAAAAAAAAGCTTATGAATCTGGTAAAGATCACGCGGAAGTGGGTGGATGGTGGTGGGAAGGTTTGACACAAATACTCGGCCAGTATCTGTGTAATGGGTTAATCCCATTACGACGATGACCTAGGTGCGGGAGGGGGGGAGGGGGAGGTTGCCAACACACGATTGGTGTGGGGACTTAAGAGGAAGCCCTGACAGAGGGTATGGGGAGAGACCTGAGGGGGTTGGGGAGGGGGCAGTTGCCAGCTCTCAAGTTGCCACCACATGGACATTATAAGGCCCGCCTTAATCCGATTACGTCCCCCTAACCCCCCTCCCCCTCTTACACGGTGGCCGCTGAGTGCTGGATGCCTCCCGCAGACACGGCACACCGGTAATTGGCGTGGATGTGCGGCGGGGAGGTTTTGCTTCTATTAAGTTGGCAGTAACAAGGTGAGACGCTGCAGGAGGGCTGCCCCCTTTGGAGAAGGGGCTGCGGTCCGCAAGGGCTGCCACACGACGCGGCTAAGTCACACAAGCTCCGAGACACAGAATACCTTAGAATACAGAGGCCAAACTACCACTTGAGCCGCATGAGTCATAAACATGACACACAAGGTTTCACTTTAAGAAGCCTATCTACCTGAGCTTGAAACGCAATGCAGCGATTTACATGTAATCATATTTGGAAGAAACATCTCAACGAGCATTAAGTTTGTACATCTATGAAACGAAAACACATTTCAAACAATGTTTCTATCGGTTTAAAAATTAGGATCGCTTATTGGAAACACGATTTTCAAGTCTCTCAAATTGGCTGAAAACAGCATTATTTAAACTGTTGTATCTAGGAAAATTCCAACCGGATTCGAAAAAACACAATAATAGAAATAAGCGCTGGAATTTGGATCATAAGTATATCAAATAAAATAATACGGTTACCGCTTAAAGTCCCATAGGAAAATGAATAATAGTAAAGCTCTGCGCGCCAGTTTCTGGGATTGTGTGTAGAGGCGATGATGCATTACATACGCCGGCCGACGTCACTCTTAACACTCCATCGGTTTTGTGCCTCACATACATGAACGCAGCTTATCTAGACAAGAACCTTAAGACTGCTTGGTATATAATTCAGCGCTAACACAATCAGTTTAGAATTGTAGGTTTCTCAAAGACAATTTGCAAAAAAAAAAAAAAACAGCAATCCTAGACAATAGTTTTTGCCAACTTTCTGAGCAAAATGTTTCTCAAGTAACGTATATCTGGAGAACAATTTCTGACGCCGAAATCTCATACATTGAATCGCAGCGCAAGAGATCACACTTAACAAATGCACCGTTCTGGGTAAATGTTTGCTCATAAAGTTGGTAAATTGCTGTTTTGCTGTTTTTCTATATTGGCTCTCAAAAAGTGTAGATCTCAGTTGAAGAATTCAGATTTCATTTATCTACCACGCCCTCTTAAGAGACCTATTTACAGAGTGTAATTTCCCGCGTTTGATGCACGGAGATAGGGGGCCAATAAGGTTCAGCTTGCCCCACTCGACGGTAACTTCTTCGCTTCTATTCGTTGCAGTGCTTTGGTTTCACTCTATTTCTGCGGGATTTAAGAGTGTTCAAGTGTGGTACTACCATATTTATTTATTTATATAAAACAGTGTTAGTTTTGTAGACGATACTTGTGAGTGCAATTTTCTCTTACAAAACAATTTTAGGTGGTATAGTTCTCTCGTAAAGGTTCGCCAAAGTCATAATTTACGTGTTCTGCTGCCATGCAAATAGTGAAAACCAGTTGACTAACGTAAGTGAAATAATTCACAGTGTAATAACATGCCATGGACTACGAAATAAAACGTTAAGAAACATCCCGCGAACTATTTTTATATTTAAAAAAAAATTTTAATTTTTTGAAATATTTTTCTGTAATTCTCTAATTTTTTTAAAAAATTCAAAATATAGCATTGTGGGTTTTTCATGGTTTATTGCATAGCTCATGGAATGTAAGTTCACAGTGAATTATTTCATTTAAGTAGGTTAATTGGTTTCCACTATTTGCATGGCAGCGTAACATGCAAATTTTGACTTTGACACATAGTTTTGAGAAAATTATGAGAGCTAAAATTGTTTTGTAAGAGGAAATTACACTCAGATGTATCGTCTACAAACCTAACGACATTTGATTAAAATATAAAATTATGATTTTGTCGCACTTGAAAACCCTACTGGCGGTGACTCAATAATTTTTTTGAGTAAAGTTTGTAGTAGTACTAGTAAAGTCCAACGTAAGATTCTAGTATTGTGTTTCACGAATCCAAGGGGTATTTGTGTAGTTACAGCAGTTTAAAAAAAACTGTTTTCAGCCATTGTGGGGAAACCCAAACTCATGTTTGTAATGCCCACGTTCATAGCCGTGTTTAGTAGAAGGCCGCGGCCTTAGATCTGGCAACCCTGCCAGGAAGGGTCATTTTAACACTTCTCTTAGCTCTCCGTAGACAATGGCTGATTCGTTATTGTGCCCTACATATAGGCGAATCAGGGGAAGCCACAGCCGTTGATGACACAAAAGAAGTGTTAAAATGACCCTTCCTGGCAGGGTTGCCAGATCTAAGCCGCGGCCTTCTACTAAAGACGGCTATGCCACGCTGCATCTAAAAAAAAAAAAAAAAAAAAAAACGTGGTTTCACCAGTCTGATATTTTCAGAGATAAACACAGTGGGAATAAATTTATTGGTTCTGCGTATAAAAGAATAAATGTGGAACGTTACAACTTCGTTCATGCGCAAAGTACAGTAAACACGCCTTTTAAAGGGCGTTCAAGTGGGGAAAAAACATAATTTTATATTTGTATGAAATAGTGTTAGTTTTGTAGGCATTACCTAAGAGTACATTAACGTCTAACGAAAAAAAATTAGCTCAGCCAGTTTTCCCGTAATGTCACTTCAAAGTCAAAATTTGCATATTTTTACTTCATACAAAACTTGAAAACCAGTAAATATAATGAAATGGAAAAAATCTCATCAAAACTACA
>PNEQ01058071.1:40416-73175 GCA_003012365.1 Medauroidea extradentata | reverse complement strand
CCGGCTACCGGAGGACCAAAAATGTTGAGAGATTACACGTGTTGTAAACCAACTCGCGAGAGAGACACCACGCGCACACACTTACCGAGACGCCATTATGAGACAGACTGACTCCAGCGTTGCCTCTGGAACTACTTCCAAGGTGAAGCGTATCCTTCCACATTGTCCACAATCCTCGTATAGGTTAATTACCGAACAAGCGTCGTGACAATATAAATCTCAGTTGACCATTATTTAAAAGAAGTTGGATCCTGGTGTATCAGTCCGCCATGTGGCTTCAACAGTGCACGTTCGCCACAGGACAGAGGAGTTGGAGGAAGTCTTATTGTGACTTCAGTCGGGAAGGGACATGTTGAGTTGATCTGCAGCGGAGTCTTAAAAAGATGGCTGGGCAGGCAGAAGGTGTGAAGGCACAATTAGGAAGTAGGGTTGCGCAGGGAAACCAAAGGGACGCTGGCACAAATAGAGACTGCCCATGTTGGTACTTTTTTATTGTCTTTTTTTGTGTACATACAAGTATTGTAACCTCTGTAGTAAGTCAGAAAGAAATAAGGCTTCTAGTAACATGTGAAAGCCTCACCTCTACAGTATTCGTTATGTAGTCAGATCATTTGTATGTTGTGATGTTAATTGAGTAGGGGTTCAGAAACGAGTTAAAACTCCAACATGCAAGCTATTTAGTGATGAACTTGCCGCAGTATGTAGCCCAACGGTCTGGTAAAAAAGAAAAGTATCTTTTTTGTTTGTTACAAAAAAACTTCAGCTCATTGTTTTCTTCTTGTTTTGAAGCCAGTAGTCTTAGGCTTATGAAGAAGCACTGTATCTTGCGACAAGTCATGTTATAAGCAAAAGCCTTACTGTGAAAATGTAAAGACGTGCAGATGAGCTGGTATTCAGTTTTTATTAGCGAAAATTTCCTTCTTCACTCAATTGATTTCCTGGAAATATTGTCCTCACTGTTAAAGTTGCAGTTTGATTTAACTAAATGACCAAGTAATCTCACCACTGAGCATTCGGGCAAGTATAACTCAGACACAACCTCCGCCACCGTCACCGGCATGAGACCTTCCAGCAGCAACCCCCACACCAACCCCCTTACAGTAACTTATTATTATTATTATTTTTTAATTGCACTTGACATCTAAAAATTGTAAATAGTAGTAGCTTATTTTGTTACAACAAACTAAAGTTGCAAGAGCATGTGATAGTGCAAGCAAACATCTTTAAACCAAAATAAAATAATATATCTGCAAACATTATTACAATTGTTTTTCTTGTTGCCTTCAATTTGGTTCTACACTATCAGATCATAATTTAAGTTCCATGTAGCAGACCATTGAAAAAACTTTCCTTTTGTGGGTAAGGTCTACCTTCGAAATATCAGTAATGTTATCATAGTCGTGCGACTCACAAAACTTAAAAAAAAACCTAACATATTTCTTGTAGACTACTTAGCAAAATTTGCGCTCTCACAACCTAAATGGAAATAATATGTATATCAACAAAATGCATATGCAATAAACAAACAAGGGTAGGCCAAATCAACTTAAAATCTTTTGGTAACATATGATTAAACGTGTACACTTTAATGGCCGGGAAATACATAGGCATTCTTCTGGCCTTTTCTTTTAGCAATATGTAGGCCTGCACTTTTGCAGCTTACAGGCACAAAATCTCATGTTGACTTATTAAATGGTATCACTTACTTGCTAAAAAAACATTTAACACTGACTTTTTTGTACAATAGGAATTTATTGAGTCGGCGCCTTGAAAAAGCATGTTTACGTATAGGCCTACAACAAGAACTGTGATTACCCACAAATTCTGTTAACATAAAAGGTAGGTAACATTTTTTTATTTTCTGTAGCGCTTTTCTCTGGATGGAATACCTACTTCTTACTTAGTGATTGGTGTTTGTAGACTTTCCACGCTGCTGCAAGTTCCTGTCTTCTGAAACACGCCTTTAATATCCTGTTGTCGCTGGCGATTACAGGCTGGTATTTTAATCTTTGCATTGCGATAGATTACAATGTGATCAAAATATTAAACAACTTACAAGAATCACAAATGCATGCAAGCACACGAGAAGCTGATACTCGCAGATTATGCTATTAGAATGGAATAAAATAGTTAACTGACCAATGTTGGATATGGAGCCGTGTTATTACATTAAGGTTCCTCCAAAATTATTACTTTATTTTTCACGTATAATACACACTATTTTCAATGTCTGTGATAGAAGTTAACCGATTTGTTGATCAGGGTTGCCACTACTACTTCATCATGTCATACAAGCATGTCCTGTTGTTTAAAATGGTATGTTATTGTGCTACATGTCTGACACATGTTTCAAATATTGGTAGCATCGGCTTTCGAAGTATGGAATTCTTACATGGGATAGACTTTAGAGGGTTTGATCCTGTCCTAATGGAAAAGTAAATCATCTTCATGACCTAAAGTGCTATCACGCTGTATTCATTAAACCAGAGTGCAGCCGTTCCGTGATGAGCAATCTGTCGGACATCTAAGTTGCTTACACTAGGTTTTCGTGTTATGACAGGTGTGATACATATGTTATGTAGCATCATACATGCCGATTTGTTTGCCTTGTAAAACTTGCCCTAGATGTTATTGCTGTTTTACTGTAAAAATTTGTACCAATAACTGTTTAGTATGAAAACATTATTATTTCTGATGACTGTGACATTGCACAAATAATTTTTTCATGCTGTTATTTTATTATAGTTAGACTCAAAATCATAATTTTATTGTTTTTGAGAACTTACTAAATGATAAAAACAGTAGTGTGGTAGAATCCAGATTTTATGAGTATTGGATTTTACGAAGCAACGATTTCAGAAGCCAATCTTCAGGAACTGTAAAAAAAAAATTAATTACAAATAAGTTGCTGCATCGGTAATGATGAAATATGTGGTTTGTAGGGTTACGTCTTGTAACTACCATGTCGTGAGATAAAAAACAAAAAAGGCACGACAAAAATTTGTCATAAACTGCGACAGTTGTGATTTGAAACGAGTGCATTGTTCGACGCCTGAAGGCAGACTACCCGCACAACACGTGAAGCACTACAACGTCACAGAGTACAGTTATTGTACACCTATTGCCAGTCAGCACTCCTCTTTTGACATCCGGTGCCTGACGACAGCAACGTAAGAGTATCGTTGTGGAAGACTTTCTGCTTTGCAGCATGCACTGTGCACTAGATGTAAAATATTGTGATTAGACACTCCACTCTACCTCACTCACTCCCGAGACGTGCATTAACATTTCCGAAGTGGTTGTGATACCGTAGGTGTGCAAGTAACTTTGTAAGGGGATGAGCGAGAGTGGGCCAACTAGGAGTTGTGTGCAATGTGAACAAACCCGAGGACAGATCCGAAAGTTTCTGAACCTGAGCTACATACACAGCTGCTGCTACACACAAGCGACCTTCAACCTTCCCTCTCCCCCCCCCCCCGTGCCTATACACTCCTGACCTTGCCTTGTCTATTGCATTCAGGCATGTGTAAAATAGCTTGTGTACAAAAATAGTACACATGTTGCGGCAAGTAAGTTGCCAAACCAAGTGACACTGTTCATATATTCTACCTCCCACTGTGTGAAGAAGCTACAGCGCAAATTACACAGATATTATTTTAATTTATCAAATTTTTTTCTTTTGAATTACAAAAAAAAAAAAAAAAAAAAAAGGATGTGGGAATATGCATAATACTCATGTTTATTCAGGGCAATGTATTTGCGTGGCTATGTTAGTTAACTGCCAGTGAAGGCTTCCATGCATGGTATGTACTTCTTAAAGGATTTGTGTTCTAATTTACTTATATATATACATCCTCATGTATTTACGCTATAAATTCATGCTTGTTATCTTAAGCGCGAATGTGCACAGCCAGACGTCTTCTTCCTTGAGAAACCTGTTGAATTGCTGTGAGAGGGATGGGGTAAAGCATGTAGCTACCAAGGTCATGCACACTCTCCCTGTTCCATTCAGCTGCAACATTGCCACACTGTGCACGTAACATTGGAGGAAAACTTACATTCATTTAATATTTTCATTAAATAAATTGATTTCTTTTACTGTGGTTTTATATAATTCTCATATATTAAGTTTTTACTACTATTGTTATAGTTTTTAAAGTATGTTGGCTATACAGCTCTGTAGTCATACAGAAATTAAACAAATACAATACCAATTGATGTTTGTTTTGTACTTTAAGGGCTGTAAACTACAGCTAGCATAAATTAATGAATTTACTTTTAGTAATGAAAAAGTGAGCTAATGCTTGCTCTGCAAGATAGTGTATTTCTGGTCACGCATATACTTATTTCCATGTACGTACTAGTAATAAACTTTACTGCAACCATACAAACTTATCGGCCAAAGTGTGCCTAAATTTTAGCCAGGCCAGTAGCTAAGTAGTGAGTTAGCAAGTTCAAGGCTAAAAACATAATTGTGGATACAGTGCATACCATTAAGTAAAGTGATTTACATTGCCTGCAGTTTCTCCTGATGAATATGACATGTGCGCGTCTATACAACTATATCGGCCGATTGTATAATGCGTGCATGTGAGCAAGCAAACTTGTGCTAGATGCATTGTCAAGTTTCCCCATTGCAGCTGCCACAGTATGCTGCGTATGCTCTTTTGTCCTTTGGTCGTATAAACACTGTTTGCCAAATATTGGTATTATAAAGCACAGGAAATCTGCTTTCCAATCCGAAAGTTAACCTCAACAAATGTCACATTTCTGAGAAGTTTGATTGTTTGTGTTTGCAACATTAATTTGCCATAAAAAAATATTTGAGTTAGCATCGTAGCAGCAATGTAGGCTTTTCATTGTAGTACAGTATTTATAGTACCTGTGCCTTGCATTTTAGCAGTATTGCTTCCTACAATCAATAGTTCTCTTCATTTCACAAAAGTTGTGTGAAAACAAGTACAGAGATAATGCCATGTTTTTATGTTATTTGTTGTTCTGGATAAATTTGTATGTTTACACATGTAGAGAAATAAATGCTCAACTTAAAATGTGTACAGTAAAAATATGCAGCTTTTTTTCCAGATAAACACAGTGATTTACCATATTAACAGAGTTGTATAGCGACCGCCGGTGTATAACGGCCACCCTTGTTTTAAGTGTCAATTTCCAGAAAGAAATATTTTTGTCAAAACGCAGGGGGGAAAATTTCTAATTTTTTTAAACAAATTTCAGTAAAAAAATCATAAATAATGTGTGTGTAGAGCTTCTTTCGTTTTTCCTTTCCGTTTGGTTGAATTAATGAATTCACACCAGGAATTTAAAAAAAGTGAGCGGAAGGCAGCAACAACAAACGGTGGTTTTGTGAAGTGTGTTCAGTGTATATGGCGTGCTGAGGATGGCTGTGATGGAAGGTGGCAAGTGGTGGGAGTGGCTCATTTTTTGCTCCTTAGGAATGTGGGAGGAAGGGAAGTTAAGTTTAAGGTTACCGGGTGGCAGCCATTGTGCTGTACTCATGCATATTGTGTAGAGTCGTGAGAGGACATAAGGTTACCAGTAATTAGTATTGTTTCATCAGTGAAAAAGAGTTATGGGGAAACAAGCAAGTTATAGAGCTGAGTTCAAACTGAAAGATGTGAAGTATGGAGAAGAACACAGTAATAATGTGACAGCAAAGAAAATATGATACGGCAGCAACCAATGTTAAGTACTGTAGCAGCCAAAAAGAACTCCATAAAGCGCCGGAAGACAAGCGAGCGTTTTGAGGGATGAAACAAGGAAAATATCCAGAAATAGAAGCGGCCGTATATCAGTATGTCGTTGATTTACGAAAGTTAGGTTATACTGTGAATATGGAAATGTTACAGTTGGAAGCAAACAGGTTGGCAAGAAACTCGAACATACAATTACAAGATTTTAGAGGCAGCTCTTATTGGGTTCATTGCTTCATGCAACGATCAGGCCTGACAGTCCATCGAAGGACGACTCTATCACAGAAATTGCCAGCGGACTATGAAAAGAAAATTATTGCCTTTCAGAAGTACGTGATACAGCTCAGAAAGAAAAATAATTACCTCGTCTCCCAGATCAGCAACGCAAACCAAATGGGGGATTTGGTTTGATATGCCAGAAAACGTGACGGTGGTTGGAGGAAGGCATGTCAATCCACGACAGGTTCTGAAAAATAACAATGCACAGTAATGTTGTGCATAACAGCAGACTGGAGAAAGCGTTCTCCCTATGTTGTTTTCAAGCGGAAAACACTACAGAAAGAAAAATTTCCGCTTGGAATAATCGTGTGGTCGCAAGAGAAAGGCTGGATGACAGATGAGTTAGTTGTAAACTGGCTAAACTGTGTGTGGTTTAAACGTTCAGGAGGAATGCTATGTCAACGGGGAATGCTCTTGCTTGACAGCTTCCGGGGACACCTCACAGACAAAGTGAAGAGAAGAGTGTGCGACGAACGACGAGACCTTGTCATCATACCTGGTGGCCAGACAAAACTTGCAACCACTTGACGTGGTCGTAAATTGCCCTTTCAAGCGACACTTCCTTATGTGCTTCATTGATTTTTTTATCTACCTACCATATGTGCTACATTTCTTTGAAATTTAAAGTCAAGCTTTTTATTGGAATCTTTTTAAAATATACAGGTATATGTTTTTTATGTAAATTTTTTAAAAAAGTGTTTTGCAATGTTCTATTAAAAATTCAGAGACTTACAATTTATTTTTTAAATGTATTAAAATAAAAATTTTTATACAAGCTATAGGTACCAGATAAACTGGTTAAAATATAAAGTTTTCCACTGTATGTTTTTAATGTGAATTTTTAAAGTAAATATTCATAAAGTGTTTCAGGCAACAAAATTTTTTTTAGTTATTTATTACATTATAAAACTGTGTACTGTGGCACAATTACTGGTCTTTCTAATTTTGTTACATAGGTACTGCAGTGGGGAGCCATGAGTGACATGCAAAGAGATATGGTACAGTAATTTACGGTAAACATTGGCCGGAACTCATGTGAGGTTTATTGTACTTTAATGCAAACTGTGCTGGTTGACCTTGACAACTTCTGCTCACTCTCTGCTGCATTATCAGGGACACACAGGCACACACAGCTGCCTGCACTGCATCCTGGTACCTTGCCAGTTGCTGCTTGGATGCAAACTGCCTATATCCTCACGCTGTGGTCGCTCGCTCCCCCCCCCCTTCACTCCCTCGTGCTCCCAGGCTAACAGCATGTGAGGGGTCCCTCAGTTCAAATCCGGGTTCAGGCATGGATGTTTATGTTATATATTCACCTGCTTTCACCCTCATATTCTCTAAATACCTCGAACTACTGTTAAATTTTTCTTACCTATCCTTTAACGCATGGTCCACGTATAATGACCACCTCTTTTATGGGGCTACGATTTTGGTCCAAAAAGGAGTTGCTATGCAGCAGTTGATATGGTATATTGCAGTATCAATGGTGAAAGTGGTGTGAAATTTGGTGCAAAACGAGATGTACAGTAAAACACAGCAGGTGTATCAAGTTTCAAATGATGACAATGACTGAATTAGTAATGACTAAGGGAGGACTAAAACTCGAGTAATGTTAAAACATCATATTGATAGTTGTCAAGACGAAATTTTAAATCAATACTGTATTCTATTGTATATGCATATCACAATATCACTAACAGAATATGTGTGTACTGTAGTATAAATGCCACAATATTAACAAATGCAGTTATAGTTTTCACCAGTCTTCTTCACTGCCATTTGCAAAGACAGTGCAACAGAAATCATTCTCAGCATACAGCAACTGACTACAGTATATGGCTTCTTGTAAACTACTGTCAACAAGGCTCAGAAAATGTTTTCCTGGAGTATGCTGCAGCAGTATCACATACAAATGGTTCAGTATCACGGGAGGGCTTCCAACATTCAAACACACATGATTGCTGGCCTTGTCTACTGAAGTCTGTACAAGCCCACTGAAGACAATCTGAAAAACAGTAGCAATTGTGCATTTAGGGTAAGTAAGCAATTTGTTTTACATACAGGACTTTCACATACATGTGAGTTCCAATACATTGTATTACAATTTTCAAGGCAAAATGAAAAAAAAAAAAAACAATGTAACATAGAAGGGCTTATTTAATGGTACAGTGGTCTCTGTTTTTGTGGAGTGGCTCGTGGAAATAAAACCCAAGCAATGATAATATGTCATAAAATTTTTGAGCAGTGTTAATTTTGTGACACTTATTAAATTATAGCGTGGAATGTGTCGGTATTAGGTCAACACTCGACCTGCAAGCCAAGATATCAGACAAGCATTCAAAGTTCCATTATCTTTATTGACTGAGAGGTTCTGTCAGGATAGGGTAGTAAATAACATAGTAATCCTTCAATAACAAGATTTTGTTTTTCGTCCCGTATCTCGAACTAATCCAGGAATGCACCCGTGTCTAGCGGCCACGTGAAATGTTGTGTCCAATGACCGACAATTGTGGAGCAAAAAATTCCGTTAATGTATGTGTGTTTTTTTTATGGAAGGTGAAACACCCAAAATGACACAAAGTTGAAACTGAAAAGCAAACAAAATTCCCAAAAAATATATTAAGTCTATGATCTATCATTCTTGCCCCTTGCACATTTTTTTTTAAATTAAAATATCCATTAATATTAAGTTTTCTTTATACAATTATATAAATTTAATTCTTCAGATCAATGATGGTAATAATTTGGATGAATGAAATATGAACAGAAACAATATGCAAATTTATAGAATATGTAAGTTAATACAAAATTTTTGGGTATTTAATCTGATTGTATGTTACATTTGTAAGTTAAATTGGAAAGGACGTATAAATATGATAAGCAGAGTTATAGAATTCCAAAATGCCGTATTTTGTGTAATGTTAATAATAGATAAGTGTATAGTTACAAAAGCCTGTTTAAGAAAAAAAAGGCATATTAACAATGCATTATTAAAACATTCTTTAATTACTATGTTTTATCCATGTAAATAATACTTAATTTAAAAACTCTGAGATATAGGTGTTACTATAACATTAGTAGAATACCTAAGAAGTTAATTAAGAGGAAGTTACCATAACACAGCTCTGTATGAAATAAGTGTTAACTTTATGGGTGTTAGCTTATGTAATAGATTACCACCAGTTTTTTTTTCTAACTGCCAGGAATTTAAAACTAAATTTTAAAGAGTTTTTCAGGTAAATTGATATTATATTATAAATAATTTTATTAAATTTATGAATGTCTCACTTTAACTTTGATCTGTAGTATGTTTATTTGTAAATATTAAATTTATTAACATATGCTGTTGTAATATTTACGTATTCTTAACATGTCCATTGTGAATTGTGGTGTGTATAAAAATGTTTCATAGTGCAAGGTGTTTTTTATGTTTCTATATGACAGATCATAGATCATAAACTGCACATATATATAAGTATTACTGTATTGTATACTGTGTATGTATGTAGTTAGTGGTCGACAGGATTCAATAAATAAATTAAGTAATCAAAAAGCCTAAACTAGAGCAAATAAAAAAAATATCTGTCCTCCAATTTGTTTGCAGGGTTTTTATTTTTTTTTCCCCACTACAGAAAATTATCTGGTTTAGGCTAATTAGATACATATTTTGAAGTGTAATCTTCTACAAATTACCGTGATGTCAATCCAAAAAATGTAAAATGTTGTAGTACTAAAAATTACGAAGTATTACATCTTCCAAACTTTGTAACAAGGCTACAATCTGGCAACAGTGTGCACCGCCACATAAGCCATGTGTTGCAATCCAAGGTTGGGACGCTCTATGGACTATTGTTTTTTTAGGAAGGGGATCTAAACATAACTATTCTGGCACCTGGACTGTGACTATAATGTGAGTGAGTAAAGAAATGTTGGCGAGATCCCTGAGAAAACCCACCGACCAGCAGCATCATCTGGCACAATTCTCACATGCAAAATCCCGGGAACTGACCCCGCCGGGACTTGAATCTGGACCGCCTTTGTGGGAGGAGAGTGTTCTAACTACTGTGCCAACCGTGGCCTCGAAACTAGAGGCGGGGAGTCAGAGGCCCTCCCCCAGAAATTTTTTAGTTTCATGTTGCAAAATGGTGCTATTTAAACAGTTTTGAAACCTAAATATTGAATGTACTGTGGGCAGAAATCGTAATGTTTTAAAATTTGTAATTTATAATTTTATGCTATGTACTTAAAAAACAATTATAATATACGTTATGTAGGCAACATTTTAAAGCCAAGAGCACAGCAGTTTGTTAACGGGGCAATCTGTGTTAAATTCCCAGTGAGGTAATCTCTGATTTTTGCATTTGCGAACAGATCCAGACAATTCTGTTGATCAGCTTGTTTTCTCTGGGATCTTTGGTTTATCAAACCACTACAGTTTCATTTTTACCTCTATTTCACCTACATTGGTAGTCAGGACCTTGCTGTTAAGAGTTGCCCAAATCCCTTTACTTCATTTAATTTAGTAATAATGTTGAAAGGATGCCAATCATACTGCAGAACCAGAAAAAAAATTATGCGACTGTTCACTCCTGGCAAGTTAAATGCAATGATATCACTGTCCAGGTGATGTTACTGTTTTGCATACAACTGATTATGCATGCTAATAATGTACATAATTTAACTTAATATTTTAGACGTCCCTAAATGCATATCTGAAAGATTATAGTCACATGTTATTTGATTAAGGACACAATTTCATCTAAATTGTTAATTTTCTGCAAAAAAAATAGGTCGTAGGCCAATGCATTGAAAAAGACAAATTTTAACAAGAAAACTGGGTTAAAATACTAATACTTAATGTTAAAAAATAATCTAAACTAACTGAAAATGTATTTAATACATTTAATAATCCATTGTCTGGCCACAAAACCTAAATTATAAAATATGTTTGGAAGTCGTAGTGGAGTATGTACACTAGTGAGTCAAATAAGGCCAAAATGTCTGACTTCCTATTTATATTACTGTAGAATACCAAAGCCTAACATCTTTCAGTGGACAGGGGTTATATTTTTAGTATGGTTCACTTTCTACAGAAGTGTTCAGTACATGTACCAGTCAGCGCAGCATAAGTTTTTGCAAGTGTTCAGTTGACTTTAAAAGATAAAAACTAGGCCTATATCAAGTGCGCTTCCTGCGTGAAGCAGTTTGGCACATCAGAGGCTCAGAAGCAAAGTAGCAATAAGAGAGACCTGGTTGCGTGCTTCAAATACCACATTGCCTCCTGGGCATAATTTGTTTCATATTTTTGCTGGTTTATGCTGAAAAACAGATTTGAGGAAATAGTGTTTCTTTTTTAAAATTAGTTGAAGCTCTGTGATTTGAGAATGAATCATGACAGATTGATGAAATAAAAGGTATATCTTGCCGGAAATGTTATGCTCTTTAAATAATGTCTGGATAATTTTTTGTATAAAATGTACTGAATAGAAGTTATTAATAAATTTTTCATTAAAAGTGTCATTTGAACTTTTTATTTCTTTCAAAATAGCTGTGATTGGTATTCATTACGATTTTTTCATGTGGAAACTGGTTTGTTTATGTTGCAATTAATGGCCATAATAAGTAAAAAATTTAATAGACTATTAGTACAAAGGTGACTCTCATTGACTGTGCCAATCAGAACGTGGTTACTGAGACACCACACACCTGTGATTGGCAGATAGAACCCAGAGTCATGTGAGAGTTAAAACATCCAATCACTAACCACGAAGCACAGCTGCAGATGTGCACGTAAGACATTTGAACAAATTGGTGCAAAAATCTTGTTGCGAAAATTTAGGGGCCCTAATCATTACTAATGTGTACATTGTTATGTTGTTGAGTGACATTCTGTAAGTGTCTAAAGTGTATTTTTTTCTTTCATAGGCAAAATGTCCACATGTAAAATGGTTTTGTAAAAAAATAATTTCCCAACACATTGCAATGTGTGTGTAGTACATGGCAGGCGTAATTGTATATATAAGTTACTGAAGCTGCTCATTTGACACTTACAGCCATGCTCTCTTGTTTCTACTGTTTTACAGTAAGTATTATAAGAGCAGATATCACAAATGTGTTTGGCCATGACAGCTCATTTTTCAACACAAGAAATTATACGATTTCCACTAATAAGTCAATTTACAATAATTTTGTTAATTAATAACTAGCCAACTTGTTGAAAACTATTTTAAACAAAACTGCCAAACAGAACTACTCTCTTTTGTAAGCCTAGTAAATAATTATCATGAACAGTAGAAACAAGGAGCATGGCTTTAATGAATCATTTTTTATAAATAAACCTGATCAGATAACCTTAAACGCACCCCAAACAAAATAAATGCCATAGCATATTCACAAACAGCAGCAGATTTATTTCCAATTAATGAGCCTTACAAATGAAGGGAAAACTTAGTTAATTTTACCATTCTCCACTAAAAACAATTTTAAAAACTTACAACCAACTAAAAGTTTTTGAACTATGTGTATGAGAAAGAAATTGTTTAGGGTAGCCACTCAACGGGAATTTCTGGAAAATCGGGAAATATGCATGAATAATGATCGCCAGGAAAAATTCTTGAATTCTATATAAATTCCTGCTAGTTGCCGGGGAAAAATTTGAACAGAATGTGGCTTTATATTACGTATGAATTGGCAATTTTTGACGCATTCAGTAGTTTGTCTTTGGTTGGAGACCTACCTACATGAATCGATAGATTCTACATATTTTCGATTTGAAAGCAAGTTTCGAATAGACAATAAAATGGGTGTTGTTAAGGTTAAGTGATGCAATGTGGTTATTTATCGTAGTATTACATGTTTTCTGTTTATTCTTAACAATACGCAGTGATAAAATTAATATTATGTACTTTATATGGCAAAATGAATTATGAACAAAGAATTTTTCGTTTGTAATTATGTTGTGACGTATAATTTGCCAAGATCTTTGTATCAGGTGAATAACACAGACATTAGATTTTCTTTGCACACCACATAAAATACAAGTAGCGAATGATTTAATCCAGCAAAAATATTTTGAGCTGCAAGAAATAGTGAAAATAATGGTAAAATTGTTGCGTATTTACTTCAAAAGAAAATAATACATACATACAAAACACAAATGAACACATTGTTCAAAATATTGATACTGACATTATTTCATAAAATATAATGTAAAATTTTATCTCCCAGTTTTAATCATTAGATGTGAAAAACATTGGATGGTCAATGTAACCTGTCAGTTGCAGTTTAATTATTTTCTCCCTACAAAATATCTGATTTTACAGCTGTTAAATAATTAATATTGTCCTAGTGACAGTCAAGTTTTATAGACCTAAATATTTATCCCCATTCCATCATTATTTGTGTGTTGTACCGGCCTACACAAACCATTGAATTTTCTAATAAATATGTACGTTTTCGATGATTAAATTTAACCTATTTGGTCTGTAGTAAAATGTAAGATTTTAAAATCCAAGCGAGTTATTAATTTCTACATACTATTGTAGTCTTATGAGTAACGTAAATATATGTGTAGGCAGGTACTAGTTAGGTAGTGGTATTTTGGGCAGAGTCTACAACTATGTCATGCTTTACTGTCAAGTAAAAAATTAAAAACTGCTTTTCGAAAAATAAGGGCTTCAAAACACAAAATCAACAAAGATAGTAAACTGTAATTTTTATAATTTTCAACTTGATAATATATAGGCCTCTATAATAACAGAATTTCAAAAATTCTCTAGTTTTTATTTGAAAATAATTTTACTAACTGAAAATCTTTGCGCGATAGGTTCTATCACCTGCCTCAGCTCCGAGAATTCCAAAATAGTGAAAATCTAACAACGAAATAGTTTGTAAATTTGTAAGCACACTACGTCGTAATATGCCCCATTTTTGATAACACCTCTCGAAAGGTGTTAAATTTTACCAAATTTTTTTAATATGTAATGATTTTGTACGTCAATGCTCTTTAAGAAAATAGCGCTGCAGTGTGATAGAAATCTGGCCTTTCGTTCGAAGCTACTAAATGAGCGCCTAACATGTTAATTTTCAAAAAGAAGAAACACTTCAGATGGCGATTGTATCGTAGTTTCAAGACATAATGGTTATAATTAACGTGATTTTGGAACTTCTCACAACAGCCAAAAATGGTTTTTAGTCTGCCACTCCGATGCTTCGACGAAGACAAAAAGCTTGAAGTAAGAGGTTCCCTTAAAGGGATATAATTGTGGTAGTGGGTTTGGATGGTTGTTTCTAGCAGATGTCTTTAGTGCTTATGCGATGAGATGGAAATGATCATACGTTGAGCATCAATTAAGTGGTGTGGTGGGTGAAACAAACGTACGTATATGTTATGCGGGATAAGATGCACCGGTCAGTCTTCTGTCTTTTAGATTTAATGAATAAATGGAATTAAATGTCAATTAAGAAGACTAATAGATAAACATAAAAAAAAATTCCAGTTGCCCCCCTCTGCACCCCCTGACATCTGAAGTCATTTGTAGCAGGTACTCTAAATTAGTACAATTGCAAATTATCAAAATATATAAAGTATGAGTTAAACTTTCTCAATGCCAAACTAATGCAACTACTTGAGTACTGGTATCTGTATTTAAAAATGCATTTATATGAAAAATAGCTTTCAAACAAATATACCAAGTTATAATTTTGATTGGTTAGTTACAGTACTTTCAAAATTCGTATGAATGACAAATAACAATGTCTGGACATATTCATTTGATGAAAGGATGTGCTAAACTCTACCAACAAACTTCAGCAGTTGGTTCGTGATTAAAAAAAACAGATTGAAAAGATGTATGTGACGTGTCCAGGCTAAGTCTGTTCCTAAGGTGTGTAACCATCCTTGAAAGTGTAGTTGAAACATATGTTCTTTGCAAGGAACTCTTCTGATAATGAACAATAAATGTCTGAGTTTCTCTACACTGCAATTTTTAAAGTATTAAGTACTAAACAGAAAAAAAGGACTCCAGTAGTTAACCTGCATCGATGAAAACTAGATGCACACATATTACGCCAAAAAAAAATTGTGTTGTAAATTTATTGTATTGTAACAGAATATACATTAAATGTTCCTAACCCTTCAGTGTCAGGTTTATTTATGCAGTGTTTGTAACAAACATTCAAAGTTTTTAAACACATTAAACAATAAATATGCATTTTTAGGCAATGAAAATAGTCATTAAAAAAATTTAATAAATTTTTATTATTATTTTTAATTGTTTATTTCTTTGTCTTGCTGATTTACAGTCCGAGATATCTTGGCTAAATATCTCATGGGGTGAATATTGCTGCAACCCTCTTTTCCCCGTTCCCCCTGTGAGTGTTTTTTATACTCTAGCAGCTACTGGCCAGAGCAAAAAACCTTCAATGTCCACTCAACCAGCAACAGTACAGTGATTTCAACACATCAGAGAAAATTTTCACAAGTGAATAAGACGTGGGAGGAGATGAAGTGATGTGAAACAGCCTACCATCCACAGTTGACAGACAAGACAAGGGGTGTAAGTGTTATCCACATGTGAAAGCCTGTATGTCAGAATTTTGTTAAATACTGAGCAAGTTGGAAGACCAGCTGTTTAGTGTCAGCTAACATCTTCTTTACGTTGGATGTCTTATCACCATAGTAAATAGTATTGATGCGTGTCTATAAATATGATTTTATTTATTACTGGTGTGTACAGAAACTTACATTAAAAATAAAAAATTGTGTTTAACCTACCTAATGAAAAGTGTAGTAGTATGTATAGTAGCAGTGAACAAAGACGACATGTTTTGGGATGCATAGGCAAAATGTTTTTATAAGACTACTAAAAGTGTGGTATGGCTTATTTACGAGATGTTGAGGTTTAACCCCCCTCCCCCCATGCTCACCCAAAAATTATTAAGTGATATGTATGCACACAGTAAACTTTGATGTTTTAACATTGTTTCTAAGAAAGAAAATAATGTTCTCCCTCACTTGTATAAAAACAATTTTGTTCAAGGACCACATGCTCTTTAAAACAAAGAAACGTGTTTGCTTGGCCACTGTCTTCAGATTGTCTGGCAGGACTGCAAATGCCAGATACAAGATCGTTTGTTGAGATAAAGTGGGGTAAATTGTATGGCGTGGTATAATAAATATACAGCCAATAACTAGCCCTATCCTTTCCCATGTCCAGCATTAAATGGACACTTTAGAAATACAAGTACAGTATTGTATTACACAAATATCTCAATAATATTTCTGGTAGGTATTCACTGTGTCGCTTTCATCAAGTGCAGCACTGCAAGTGACAAAATGAACGGCAAAGACAGCATCAACAAAACTGCATGGCCTTTTGTTATGCTTGTATCTGTATTTAAGATTTTAGATTTTGTGCGAACTAGGTGAAATCAAAATATCTGTCAGCCACCAATAGGAATGGATGAAAGTATTGAATGTGTAGAGATTTTCGTGCCGGTTTATCAGAGGTTTAACAATTAAAACTGTTAATAATGGGATTGTGTTTTAGGACACAAATCTCATTTTCAAAAATCAGGTGTTCTGTTTGTCATTCTTTTCCCCCTGACGTTATAAATTATGACATAGCTAATCACCATGAGAGTTTTAATTAGACACATGGAACAGCCAAAATGTGAGATGTCTGCAAAATTAAAAAATTTCAGCTAAAACCGAATGTACCTTAATTCCGATTATGGTAAAATTACAGCAGTTTTAATATTCAGCAATAGATAGCATTACTATGATAAAAAATACTTAAAACACTTATAATGGTTGTGTTGGATAATTTCTGTTCACATGTGAAAGTAGACACAATAGAAACATACAACTAGGTAATAATGCAAATTCGTAGCAAGGAATTATTTGTTTTTACGTTATTTATGTTAATTTTCTTTAATTTTCATGTTTTGTTCTACATCAAACACACCCAATCTCTCAAGTTTATGTACCCAGCACAAAGCATGTGTGGTTGTCACCAAAAAAATAATGCTTTGAAAAATGTTTCCTAAACTAACGCTGCAACCAGGAAGTTTCAGACTATTTTAAATATCTGCAAATTCAGAACATTTCAAATTACTTGTTTTCTATGCAATAAAACTCTAAAATACATCTAAACTTACCAATTGCCATAAACAGCAAAAATTTATTGATATCATCTTTACTAGTTCATAAACTAGCCACCAGATGTCAGTCGTTTTACACGATGGCTTGAATGTGCATGAAAATAGCCAATGGTAAGTGGTAAGGGGAGGAAATAAGCAACATTGTGAGGTACACTGATTTGTGTGATGGGACGAAGGCAGGAGACGTGGTGGTGATGGACTCCACAAGTTCAATGTTGTCTCCTGTGCAGCTACTCGGACACTTCATTGTCTGGCGGACTGCTTTCACCATTGTCACGTTTCAGCGGCCAGAGGTCAGCTGGAGCAGCAACTGCACACTTGAAGTAATTACAGTACTGTGATGTTTTGTTTTCTGTTGCAGTGCTGTCTGTACAGTGTAAGTTTACCTGATTTTGACATTTCTCTTTTGAGAAACATTCATGACAGCCCCATTGTGTTGAGTTCAAAAGTGTCTACCTGCAGAGACCGTGTTTTTTCAGGAAGTTAGGCTGGTTTGAAGAGTCAACACGATGGAGTTGGGAATGTTTCTCAGAAGATAAATATGAAAAGCAAGCAGCCTTATATTGTATAGGCTATACCTCTGCTGTAGCATAATGAGACTTGTCGTTATGTATTAGGAAAAAAAAATCAGTGTAGTGTATAATTCAAGCATTAATTATAGCACATCCAATTTTTACACTTCCCTTCATTTTACATCTAATTTTTGCTGTACCATTTGCTGATTTTATATTAGAAATTTTTAATTTTTATAATTCCCTGCATTTTACAACAATTTTTTCAGGTTCCTTAAGATGTGTAAAAAATGGGTTCGACAGAACTATATGGATTTTTTTTTCCCCAAAAACTTTTGGTGGAGCTTATATTTGCACCAGCAGACACACATAATAGGAATCCAGGCACATAGTGTATACCGTACCTGTCCAAGCCTCTCCGCTGTGAAGAGAGGGAGTGAAACCCTGTAAAACGTGTGTCTGTTCCAGGGACAAACAGGCATCATGGCACATGTCATCCACCCCCACTCTGGCATCTGTTTGGCCCTAATGCTGTTAGGGGCTTACAGGCTGTCCCATGGATGGAGCTGGTATTGGCCGGCTACTGGTGGGCAGCATGTCACCCTGTCGGAGTGGCGTCGGCGCTGCCTTGTCAACGATTCTGGTAGTGGTCAGAGTCGCCCACTCTCCAATCCCTCTGGAGCTGCTCGGAGGGAGCTGGTATTCCTTGCTAATTATAATGAGGCATAGGTGACAATACGTCTGGAGAACAGCTGATGCTGCATGGGTTGCATTTGCGCTGTCTGTGACATTGACGGTGTCAGGATACACCGGACGTCCTGAGTAACAGGTATCTGTGTTAGCTGCTGCCAACTGTGTCTCTAGTGGCTCCCGTTGAACCTCCACATCGGAGACCTCTGTTTTTGCCTCAGTTAAGCTTAGTTCGTACTGAGGGCGTTAACCGCTGTGAGGCAGCGCCATGTCGCAATGCTCTGTCATGACAGGTGGCTTCAAGCCAATCTGTCTTAAAGAATGTGGACGAGTCTTGTGACTGGGGGCAGGCACTAGGGCAGGTGTACTCAACCTGGTGCTCGCGGAAAGAAAATGGTGCTCAATTAGTTGAGGTCGAAAAGTGCTCGTAAGAAACTACAAAAGTTTCAATAGATGTGTCTAACAAACTAGTTCGGCAAGGAATAGCGTTTTCAAGTGGAGAGGTGGTCAAAGACTGTATTGTTTTAGCAGTGACAACCCTAGTCGAAAGCATAACTTAAAAATACAGAAGTGTTATGATAAATGCTGCAGAAAATGTATCTTTAAGTAATGATACAGTCGCCAGACGTGTAATGTTATTCCTGCTCAAATCAAGGAAAATACTACTAAAATTGTCTGAGTGTGCTTATTTTTCGCTAGCAGTGCGGATGAGTCTACTGATGTTGCTTCGGTAGCTCAACTAATGTGCTTTGTACACTTCATTGATAGTCACAGGACAGTTGATAATTTATTTTTGACAGTTCTACCCCTATCAGGCACAACTACGGGTCAAGACATCTACACTGCTCTTACTAACTTTTTCGTATTTAATTAAATTGATGTGCCAAAGCTTGTATGTGCGGTTACTGATGGCGCACTGTCAATGGTAGGAATAAACAAAGGATTTGTTACACTTCTGAAGATAGATGAGCACCTTCCTCCTTTCGTCAATTTCCATTCCTTGTCTCTGTTCTGACTGAAACTCATCACCACAAATCAGGCAATTTGCCTTATGCTGAATGGCCTGAGAGAAAACCGCAATGCAAATAACCCATGTTCAGAGATGAGCATATTGAACTTTTGCAATGATGTTTGGCCTTGAGTACACGTGCCTGCAAAAATATTACAAGTCTGGTTTATAGGTTTATACAAGATATGTCACAGTAGCAATGTGAGTGGTAGCTTAACATTCTGTCCAGCAATTTTGGACAAGAGGAAGTATATCGGTAATGAGTTTGTTCCGGAAATTTCAGAGCATTTTAAAGTAATCGTGAAGATGATTAATTTCCTTGTTGCAAAACCTCTGAACAAACGCTTGCTGAAAGCATCCTTACAAGATGTGTGTGGTCCACATTCCAATTTGATTCTTCATGCAGATGTTCTCTGGCTAAGCCAGGGAAGAACCATTTCACGTGTTTGGGATCTTTTTGAAGAAATTTAGTTTTTATTTCTTCTTAAGGTCACGCTGTTCAGTTCCCTCAGCTGTTCAGAGACAAATTCAAGGTCACTATGGCTTTCATTGTGGATTTGTTTGAGTATTTGAATGACGTAAGCATCCGCCTTCAAGGACAACAAAATACTGTTATTAATTTGAAGAAACGATACGTGCCTTTAAAATGAAAACGGAAAGATTTTTATCACTGGCTGAAAAAACCAACTCGTGCATTTTCCGGGAATGGAACGCACTTTGCAAACTATATGCCACGCAGACTGTCCCAAGACTGTTGTTTGTGCACTTAAAGACCTTCTAAATTTCTAATTGACTCAGTTAGGAGCATTCAATATTGAGTGACATGCCGCACACTGAATCAGAAATAATAGAGACGTAGTCTACCATGGCTATGAAATTGTTATTTCAGAATGAAAATCTCACAACCTTTTGGGGTTCAAAAGACACCAAAAAGTTTCCTGTCCTATGTAAAATCTCCTTCATGTGCCTAGCAATGTTTAGAATTAAGTATATGTGTGAGAATGCTTTTTCGAAGATGAAGTATGTTAAATGTGATCACGCTTAAGTGAATCTCACTTATAGGACTGTCTGTGAATTGCCACAAGTGATTTCCCTTTGGATATTCATGAACTAGTGAACAATATTCAGGATCAAGAATCCCACTAGACATGGCAAAGTTGCAGTGTTTTTATTTTTTTTTTATGCTTTCAATATGTATCAACCTTGTGTTTAATAGATACGTGGGATTTCTCTAAAATTGTTTGAAAGCTTTGTTGACAGGAATAAAAGTGATTTTAATTTTTTTTAAATAATTAATTTTAGGAAATGTTCTATAAAATATTTTAATATGCTATGTTGGTATACTTGCTTTGCAGGAAAATTATTTCTCGTTATTCTTGTTTGCAATTACTTTTAAATAAATTGTTTGTAACAAATAATACTAAACAAATTTGCAGGACTCTGATGATAATTGTGCTGTTCAACAAAATGTAAAATACCCTTCTATGAAACCTAAGCCCATAAGTCCTTAAACAAAAGTTTCTAATTAATATCATTGTTAAGTAATCAGAGAATACTTTTACTACAATGAAGTATTGCAAAATAACATAAAACTACAAGGGAATCTCTTTAATTTTTAATTTTTAATATAATCAGTTAAAAATTATGAGTGCTTTTACAGCTGAATTATATAATATAGTAAAAGAGAGTGTGTCTGTAAGAATAAGGAATATTTTCCCAACTGAAACATTAGCAGTGCTCTTAAATTCCATCTGAGAGCTGCAAGTGCTCACCACCTTAAGAAGGTTAAGTACACCTGCACCTAGCATTGGCCCAGGGCTCCAAAGCACATCTGGACCAAGGAATGCTGGGCATCTTGACTCCCTTGCACTTTCACTGATAGGTCCGTGTTCGACGTTCCCCTCAGCATCTAGTGTTGTAGATATTTTCTCCAGCGCCCCATTTCACCAAGTTCCGGCTCTGTTGGGTTGGAGGCTACTGTTCATTTGTCAGTGAGATGCAGGTCATCATCGTGAACTTCCACAACTCACTTGCCGACTCTGATGATGTAGCATGTCATGCTGGCAGCCTTCAACACCAGGTGTGGCCTTATCCACTTTCGGGGCAAAGCCTGTACAGATAAGCCTTCTGATCTTTTCGTTCACCATCTCTTGGATCTGCTTTGGAATGATAGCACATTGATGCGGCGGATATCTGAAGATGTTGAGTAGATAGGTTCATTGTGTACCAACTTGATATGGTGCTGAATGACGTCAGTACGCCACAGGCAGTCGGTTGCAGCGAACATGTCATGTCGTGTATTAAGCATGTGCTGAATCACCTCACCATGTTTTGACTGTATATTGTGGTTGAGATCGTCGGGAAGCACCGGCGCATCTGGTTGGTTAGACCAGGCCGAGGGTCTAAGTCATATTCATTTCGCTTCCTCTTCTTGCAAAAATGAACTCTGTGCTGCAGGGTCCACGACAACATTTTGCTATGTTAAGTCTGGATTTTGGGGTGTTGCATGAGCTGTGTCAGCATTTGTGCTGTTGGTGTTTTGGTGTACGCCCTTAGCCACAGGGCACAGTCCTTCTGCCTACCATATTTTGCCTCCTGGTTGCTAGGTTAACCAATTATAGCCTGCCATCTTAACTGTACTTATGTTTGGCTGATAATAGTTGAGCAGTAACTTCTGAACATTTTAACTGTATGGATTGGATTCAACAGTTTAAAAAAAGTCTTAACTTATTATGGATGTGGCCCAGGAAGTTAAAAATAGTATGTAAAGCAGTATTTGTGCAATTTTTATAATTTGTGCTATTTTTATATTTTGTTTCCTAGAAGTGATGCCTTCAATGAAACATGATATTTCATTTCATACACTAAGAAAACAAGTATTAATGTTATCTATCCAACCTTGTCTCTTAACCTTACGTTTCTTGTGCCTCAAAACTGCAACCTGCTCTTTTTCTTTCTTCTTCCTACGGCGGTCACTGTTTTCACCCTCTGGGTCAGTATTTGATGGATTCTTCATGTCTGTATTTATTTTGTTTTACATACCACCTCCCCAATACTGCACAGTATTCTGTCCTGATTTTTTTCCCTTCAATTGCTGATCCATTACCTAAGTATTTTTTACATTGTTCTGAGTTGCCATCTGCATATCTTTACAAATATTAAATGCCTCTTACAGATTTAGAATCCCATTTCTTATGATTTTTTATAGGCATACTCTTCAGTGACAAAAACTTGCTGTGTTGTGATGTTGACTATATTCTGTGGCCATACCTCGTATGGTGTTTTCTGATTCATCCCACTTTTCCCAGTTCTGATTAAGTTGAATACTGCTATGTCAGCAACCTCAGCCCACATATCTTTATGTAACTTGTTTGCATCTATGTATCATGTTTCTTGCTGCTTCCATCACTGTCCTCATTTCTCTTTCTGCCTTACCATTCAGCTCTGGCAAATACAATACTGTGTTCTGATGCTGTAGCCCATTGTCTCCTCATACATGCTGTAATTCATGGTTAACAAATTAAAGCCCCTTCTCTGAATTTATTGGTTATATATTTATTCCAAACTGATTTTGTGCCATTTGTATGAAAATTTTTATGTGCATTCTATTTTCATCTCTGTACTTCATAAAACTGTTTTATCTTGTAAAACCACAGACTAAATAAGCATGAAGGCGGAACAGAATCACGGCATAACTAGAACATGTAATGTGGGTGAGGTGGTTTTGTCCAGAAACAATAATACAGGTTTGAGGAAATGGATACAGAGAACAATTCAGTCTAAAAAGTGTGGTAAACTATTTACAGTGTAAGGTAGTGATGGTAGATGGCACATGGGCCAGTTGTTGTACGGGAACCAGCATCAAGCCAGAGGGAGGAACCAACAACAGCTACAGTATCATTATTGTAGACTAGTAACAGATCACTAGGTGAAGACTTGTGTACATTAGCCTCTCTGTTGTGCAGGGAATCAGCAGCAAGTAAGAGTAAGGAGCCAGCAACAGAGGCATTGCGTAGACTGCCAAAGAGCTACGAGTGGAGCCTGCAGCAGAACCTTGCAGAGGATTTTTAGGATCAGAGTTCTAGGGAACGAGTAATCTCCTGGCACTGTCCCATTGTTACAGTGCAGAGAAATACACTGTAATCAGATTCAATGACTTTATTTAGTAACTATTGTAAAGGGGAAGATGTATGTGTAGTGTTGTTGTGTTGGTACCAGTAGTCTGTGCAGTAGCGGCTGGCATATAAGTGCACGTGCACACCCAGTTTTCTGTGAAGCATTTCTGTAAAATATTTAAAAGATTCTTGTGTGTTTTGTAGTGCCAGTACAATTTAAAATGTTCGTCCAACCAATCACAAATGCACAGAGTTTTTATGCTGTATAGCTGCAATGTTGCAACATTGTACTGTGCACAACAGAGCTGTGGTCTTTTCTCAGCCTCTCTTCTTGGCCTCTGCACATCTGCACGACAAATTGATATCACTTCTCATGGGAGTTTCAACACTGAAGAAGTGCACGGGTCTGACTGTGCTCATGCCTTTTGATCGTAGAAATGGTTACTTCTTTCACCTCTTGGTGGCAGCACCTACTGGCATAGAAAGCGTTACAGTCCCGCAGCTATAAAACACCTCGCTAGATGCCAGCAGTTACACTTTATCTAATTACAGGCCAAACTAACATTCTGAGCAAAAACGTGACACGAGCCTTGAGCAAAACTTGCGAAGAGACACTGTGGTTTTAAATGTAAAGCAAATGTCAATAATACAGAGTGCAGGTAATGAATGTGTATTATCACAGAGACTATTTTCACATATAGCACCCTAGATATTAAATGTCACCCAATAACCTAACTAGAAAATAATATTTTAACGTTGGACGTTACGAATGTAGAAAATATTAACTATCATTTAATTGCCAAAAATGGTAACCTTAAAATAAAATTTAAACTAGGTAGAAAATTACACGTATTTACTGCTTATTTAAGATCCCTGTTGAAATTTAACTTGGAATTTAAATAAAGATACGTGAGAAACAACTTTCGATGCTAGTAATGAAAATTTAACCAACGTTTGGTATCATGAATAGTTTAGTAAAACAACTTGAAATTTAGGGTGTAGGAAGAATTTGGAATTGTTTTCAATTAAAAATGTTCTTTCTTAATTATTTTTCGAGCCAATGTGTGATTATCCATTATCTGACTTCACCGGCTGCTACTGAGTCTATGTTTCATAGTTGTTGATATGAGATACTAAAGAGAAGGCGAAATCATATGTGGTCAGGTTATGTCGATCACTGGAATTTGATAACAGTCTTCAATGCTATTCTTGGTTTTAAAATTACGGGAATACATAAAAAGCCTGTATATTTTCTACATGATAAATATTTTGTTAAATGCTACATCCACAGTGAATTCTTTACAGGTATTATGTTGTGTTCAAATGTACCATTTGTTTTAGTAGTTGGCTAAGAGGCCATCAGTTGAAATTTTGTACATGGGTTAACTTACCTGGGGTTATATTCCAAACACCAAAACCTTTGACCTACAGTACCCTCATTAATTTTCATAAGCACGTAATGTGGTATGAACAGACACAACAGTAACAATATTCATATGCCAGTCTTTTATTCAGATGGCTGGGGTAGGAAAAACTAAACCTTAACATAAGATTGCCCAAGTTTTACAACTCCATCTGACAATTTATGCAATGAGAAATGAATGTTACAGTTAAATCATACCAAATTGAAATAATGTGTCTACCAATACATGTCATTATCAAATTGTTAGTTTTATTTAGTAGGTTGAAAAGTCAAGTGCAAAAATGAAAATTATATAATGAACATGACAATTCTGAGGAGTCTGTTTTCATTCTTCATCATTAATTGTTGAACTGCTATTACTATTCGTAACACAGGCAGGTTTTTTTTTTTATGGGACAAGCATGTCCAGTGGCTGATATGCTGATCACCTTTTTAAATTGGGGGGTCCAGGGGATCCTTTCCTAGAAAAATCTTGGTTTCAAAGTGCAAAATGGGATTCATTTAAGTAGTTTCATATTTTTAAACTTTAAAATTACCATTGGTAGAAATATCAATATTTTTATTAGTTATTTTATTTTTTGTAATTTTAGTAGCCTTTTTATTCATCTTAAGCAGTGAATACTAGAATAAAAACCAGTTTGGAGCTTGCAGTATTTAAAGTAATTATCATAATAATATTATTATGTTACTATTTTTTTTTTTTTAATTATTATTTATGGTAAGGAAGGAGAATAGTAACCCTTCATCCTTTTTTTTTCTTTAATCTTTACTTTACTTCTGAGTATGTCAGACTAAATTTACGATGTTACTAAGAGTAAGAATACTCTAGGAGTAGTGACATTGATGTTTGTCTTTATGCTGTAGCTATTTTAGAAGTATTACAACTAATGCTTTGCAAATGCTGATAAAATAAAAATAGAGTTCATATCAAGGTGTCTGCAGTATATGTGATGTTCTAAATTAAATATTTACCATTAACCGGGGTTACTTTGACCACTCAAAATGATAGTTTTTGGATTTTCTGGTAAATAAACAAATAATCTGAACCGAGTATTTTAAAAAGTTTCTTTGATCCTTATAGTTAATGTTTGAAACTTTCGTCACTAAAGGACATAAAAACCAAAATCTTGAGTTGTCAAAGTTACCCCACAAGGTCAGTTTTAACATATATTAATGAAAAAACATCTAAATTTTTTTTCAACCCAAATCAAAAATCTTGACTCGTCTCATTTGAAAGCACAGATTTTTTTACTTTTGTACTCGCAGCCAAATTCTCTAAACTGTCTTTGTGAATGTTATACACAGCTACATGGTTGAGTCTCTTAAGTCATAGTGTTTGTAAGATTATGAAAAATCAGTTAGTCGACTTACATCATTAACAACCTTTATTCTCCGCCATCCAGCCACACACGCCACCAGTGTTGCCATTCTTTACATCTCCTTTTTTTAAATAACAAAACATGATACACCACCAATATGTAACTGGTCAGTCTTCTAATGTTAAGTACCAGTTACTGAACAAGGACACAATCTAACCTAACTAAAAGTAGATAACTAATGAAATACAATCAGACAAAAACCTGATTAAAGACTACACAATATGATTACAAACAGCAAATTACAATACACTCTGCATTAAGAGGGCGTGGTATATAATTCAACGCTAAAAGCATTAATCTATAACTGTAGGTTTCTTGAAGCCAGTTTGCGGAAATTAAACAGTAGCAATCATAGACAATAGTTTTAGTCAACGTTTTAAACAAAATAGTTTCCACTGTTACGAACTTCTGAGGCACAAAGTCTGATGCATTTAACTGCGGCGCAAAAGATCACGCGTAGCAAATGAGTAAATTTGGATAAATATTTACTCATAAAGTTGGCAAATACCGTTATCTAGGATTGTCATTGATTATTTTACCCATATTGGCTTTGAAAAAGACGTAGAAATTAAATTATGTTTTCAACCCTTTATTTATCTACCACACACTTTTAAAAACATGAGTCAACAGGTAAGAACACATAGGTTAATCTGTTTTCCAAAGAGATACAGTATTCTTACAGCTTGCGTATGACCATTCCTTTGATCACTTAGAAATATACTCCGAACTGGAGTATCTTTTTTGATGGTTTCAACAACCGTCCAGATCTAGATGTAGACTCAACCTCATCACTTACACTTGCACAAGATGTGTTGACTGGGTTAATGACGGGAGTTCTTGCATCCACTGATAAAGTACGCATTTTAATGTTACGAAGAGATACTCTGCAATCCTTTGCAGTAAAACCATGTAAACCACACTTGAATGAGACATTATGGGTACCTGCATACACAACATTCTCTATATGACCCTCCTCAATACCAGCACTTACTACATTTGTGTCATGGTACTGTTCAGACAACACGTGACAATTATGAATAGTGTCATATACTGAACAGGAATCATCTGGACAGAGCACACTAGCAGAACGTTCTACAATCCTACCACTTGGCAATTTCACTACGTATGAGCGAGAGCGATTGGCTGGTCCCACTATAATGGCCCCTTTCATCCATCCTTTGGTAGTCTGAACCCTCACTGCTCCAGACATTGGTTTGTCTGCAGTTTGGCTTGCACGTCTATCATAGTAGGTTTTTTTGCTCTTTTTGCTTTGCTAGAAGAGCTTCCCGAACCTCCCCATGGTTTGGAAGAGAGGGATCTAACAACTTGGGTACTACAGGAATACAGCCTCTAAGCTTACGACCCATAAGCAGTTGAGCAGGTGAGTAACCCTATACAATGGGGGTGTTACGTAGCTCTATAAGAACCAAACTTAGGTCCCTATGATCTTTACCAACTTTTTTGATAATGTTTTTCACCATTTGAATATGTCATTCTGACATACCATTAGACTGAGGATAATGTGGACTCGTTGTCTGATGAGTAATGTTCCATTCCCTGGCAAATTGATGAAACTCTGCAGAGGTAAAATTGCTGCCTTAATCTGACATAAGAACTGTTGGAATTCCTAATGTGGCAAAAATAGACTTCATGTGTCGACTAATGGAAGCACTTGTTTGGCTACTTAACTTATGCAGTTCTACCCATTTTGAATAGTAGTCTACGAGCAGCAGATACACTTTATCATCAAGAAAAAATAAGTCAGCGCCTACTTTTTGCCAGGGTCTTTCTGGGACAGGGTGTGGGAGAAGAGGCTGCTTGCGTTTGGAACCTTGAGACTCTTTGCATACCTCACATTTTTCGACAAATTTTTCAATACATAATGCCATCCCTGGCCAAAAGACTGTATCCCGTGCGTGCTGAACACATTTCTCTGACCCTTGGTGAGCAGCATGGATCGAACAAAGAATGTACTGTAATTCGGTTCTCATGGATTTTGGGACCAGTATAACATTACCTTTCAAAATTAACCCATATGCACAAGATAGGTCCTCTCTGTATGTCCAATATTGTTTTAACTCCAAAGGCACATCCTATAGCCTCTGTGGCCAGCCTAATTAATAATGTTGTCCAAACTCTGCCTGTCTGTGTGTTGCTGCAATGTTAACAATTTGGCATCTGAAACTTGAGTGTTAATTATTATCGAACATACTTGCAGTTCCATTTCTCTTTCCAAGTGTGATAATGTGTCTGGCAAACTGTGGCTTGTCTGACAAGCCCGAGAAAGGGTGTCTGAAATATACATTTCAGATCCAGGTTTCTATCTTACTGACAGTGTAAACCGCTGCAGTCGCAGTCTCGTCCTCTGAAGCCTAGCTGGGGAGTCTACTAGATGCTTTTTAAAGATTGTGACTAATGGCTTGTGGTCTGTCTCAATAGTAACCTGTTTTTTTTGTAAATGTACTGGTAAAAATGTTCTGCCCCAAACACTATGGCAAGCATCTCCTTCTCTATTTGAACATACTGCCGCTCCGTCTCAGTCAGTGCTTTGGAAGCGTAGGCAATGGGATGGCCCTCCTGCAACAAGACTGCTCCGAGGCCAGACTGAGAAGCATCTACAGAAAGGGTGACTGGTTTATTTCATCATAGTATTTCAGAATTGGACTTATGCACAAGAGGTCTTTCAATTTCTTAAAGGCCACCTCCTGCTTCTGTTCCCCTATGCCATGCAACATCTTTTTTCAAGAAGACTCTAAGGGTGGCCGCAACTTCAGAGAGATTGGGAAGGAATTTTGACAGATACGTAACAACTCCTAGAAATCTTTCCACTTTTCTTTACAAGAAGGAACATCCATGCCCTGAATGGCCTCATCTTTAGCATCATCTGGTTGTATACCATTTGATGTGAAAATGTGTCCCATGTAACGAACTTGCTGTACACCAACAATACACTTGTGCTTATTAAATCTAACCTTTATTTCATTGCCCTCTCCATTAAGGCTGCAAGTCGCTGATGGTGCTCCTGCGCAGAAGATTCCCAGCAAATGATATCATCAATGTATGTTAAAACCCCAGGTAAACCTTCAAAAACTTCACTGAATTTACAATTGATGACTTTGGCGGCACAACTTACACCATATGGTAAACGCAAAAATTTGTAGCATCCCCACAGCGTATTGAAAGTGCATAAGTCAGTGCTACTCTCATGCAATTTAATTTGCCAAAACCCTTGAGATGCATCTAGGACACTGAAATAACAAGCACCTGCCATCTGAGATGCAATCTGGTCAAATGTAAGTAATGAAAATGTTCTCTCATAAGCACATTGTTTAGGTCCTGAGGATCTAAGCAAATTCGGATGGCGTTACATATTCTGTTTGTGTGCCATGATGAGAGAGTTGACCCAATCTGTAGGCCCATCTACCTTAGCAATAATTCCTTTGTTAGGTTCTCTAAGAGCAGCAGCAACTTTGCGAGGGGCATGTATCACCAGTTAAGCACCTTCCCTTAAGACCAGTCTATAGCTACCTGGCAGCTCCCCAATACCTGTGAAACACTGAGGATACTTGGAAATGAGGTTGGAGAGCTTGGTACCGGTACATCTGGTATTGGTGGAAACTGTTTCTACTTTTCTTATAAGACCTAGCAAAACACATGCTGCAAGTTCTAGAATAGGAGAGCTATCATTTTCTACCACATAGAATTTTAGAACCCTTACTCTCCCATTACATGTGCATTTCAAATAGTACTTGTCCAAGAAACACATTTTCTCTCTTAAATAATTTACCAACCTAACATTTGAACGCAACAAGATTTTACAACTAATATTAAACCTTTCAAACAGTTTCGTTGGTATGATATTTGCCTGGGCTCCAGTATCCAATTTAAATTTGGAAAAATTAGAATTCATATCCTCAATTTTTGTGGTTCATTCAGTAAAATCATGCTTGTGTGAAACAAAATCCAGACATAAGTTCTCCGATGTGCTACTCAATGAGTTGGCTGCAGCATTCTCTGATGCTTTCAGTTGCACTTCCCCCACAACCATGTCATCCTCTGAGGATGTAGACGTAAAAGACAATTTTGACACTTCCCTAACCTTTTTCTTCGAACGACACACATTCGCAAAATGATTTTTCCCATCAGATTTTCGACACACTGCACCAAACGCAGGACACTTGTGATGCTCATGCTTTCTGCCACACCAATCACAATCTTGGTGCCACTGAACCTTGGTGCCACTAGTCGAGCCACTGCTGTTTTGTTGCCTGCTGCTTGATTGCCAATCAGAATGCCGGCACCCCTGATCTTTTGTGCCAGAGCCACTTGAAGAAATGCTGCGGGAGTGCCGAAACTTGGTGCGCGTAATCTCTTGAACTGTGGTCTCTTATTCCTGAAATGTTTGGAAGCGTTTTGCTGTCACCTCCGCCATTCTACAAATATCCACGGCCTGCACCAGAGTGAGGTTATGCTCCCTAAGCAAGTGCTGCTGTACAGCATTATCGCTAATGCCACATACCACATGGTCCTCAATTAGGTCATCTTTCATTGTTCCAAATTCGCACGAGTCAGACTTTTTCCTCAATTCAGCAATGTAGTTGTCAAAAAGTTGACCTTCTTTCTACGAGCAGGTAAAAAAACCGCGCCTCTCATAGGTAAGGTTACATCTCGGTAGGAAATATTCATCAAACCTTTTAAGAATGTTTTCCAAGGTCCGGTCATCTGGTTTACCGAACGTACAACTCTCATGTATATCTTCCGCATCGTGGCCCATCAAATTTACCAAAATGGCTATTTGCCACGATTCGGCCAAGCTCTCCCCGCCTACAGCTTCATGGTAGTATTTGAATTTCTTGCACCACTGCTTCCAATTACTGGCCACATCACCATCCTGCAGCAGTTCCACGATTGGTTTCATCATTAAATCCATATTTACTGAAACATTACTGCCAACTGCGCCATGTAAGATTATGAAAAATCAGTCAACTTGCATCATTAACAACCTTTATTCTCCGCCATCCAGCCACACACACCTCCAGTGTTGCCATCCTTTACAGTGTTGCAGAGGTAAGTCTTTAGCTTACGCAGTTCACTGAAAGATTTCTCTGTTTCACATGAGGAACTAGATATCACGAGTAATATTCTCAGCAACACCTCAGTATTTTTAAAAATAGACCTGAAAAATTGTGAAACCGGTAATTTATTTACAAAAACAATCACTATTTTAAAAGTTAACTAAAATTATGGTGCATGTGATTTGTTTTACTTACACCATATTAGAAAATTATGCTTTAAAAATAAATTAGCACTTCCATGCTTTACAAAAGAGGTAACATTTTCTCAGGGATTTAATACGCCATTTGCTTTTTGCAGAGCAGAAACAAACCAAATTTAAAAATCAGGACATAAAATACAACCTATTGGAAGTAGTGTTTTAGCAGTAAATTTGAAGAAAATAGTTATACAGTGAACCCTCGATAACTCGGACTAAAAGGGGGGAGAAGCTGTCCGAGTTACGATTTGTCCGTGTTATCGAGGGTCTTCCGGGGAGGAGGGGTAATCGGTAATTAATCACAAGAAACGTGAGGAAATCAGTATGCTATCATTTCTACCAGCAAAATACGCGGCAATATATACTGTTTTGTCGTATCAATTTACAGGAGGGGGTAGTGGGGAAATTATCACTGTAACGGGAGAACTATAAAAGAAAGAATGTCAAACAACCTGGGCCGGCAGATTCTTTTTTATTTATTTTTTATGCTACTTCTGGCTGATCTTTTTTTGATCTGTGCTGTAGCTGGCACCAAGGAACCCTTCGATCACACAAAAGTTCTCACCCCCTTCTCTCGTCTGGCTGCCGACAGTCTATGTGTTTGCATATGTGTGTGTGTGAGATAAGCTAGGGTGGTAGAGCGCGAGCGGAAGTACTCAAGGTCAACAGGTACAGTCTCAACAGCAATAAAAACACTGCACGTGACCACACACACAACTCACGAGATGTTTACGTTAAAAATTGCTCTACATCAGCATGGCACAGTGTCTGCAGCCAGCTGCCAGTTTCCTACGAGAAATTGTTTTTTTCCAGGGTCTCTTTGCTAGAATACGAGGCCAGGAGCAACGTAAACCTCAGTCTACCTTTCCTCCTTTTTTTTGTTTAGTTGAAGTCTACGGCCGTGGTTGAAGTGATAATGTGCACTTGTAGGCCTCCCTCCATGCTATCTTACCATGGCTGCGTCGTCATAGATCAGTGACGTCTTTACACACGCTTTACACTTAAAATAAATTACACAGATACCATTAACATTAACGGGAACTCAATAAAAGCCTATTCATTTTTACCATTTAACTTTTTCAAAAGTGAGGCCCTCTAGAATTTGCGACCCGGGGCAAAAGCCTCTTTCTGCCCCCTCCCCTTTTTTTATAATTTATTAAGCCCTGTTTTTTTTTCTTTTTTTCTTTTTCTTTTTTTTTTTTTTTT
>PNEQ01058071.1:8018-40316 GCA_003012365.1 Medauroidea extradentata | reverse complement strand
GCCTACATTGCAATGCAAACCAATGGCTTTCAATTTTTTTTATTAATGCCCGGAACAAATTGTTTTGCAATCTTGAATTTATCGCACATACCAGAACAAAATAAATTTCCCTTTAGGTGCCATGTGACGTGTAGTTACCGTCCAATTCACCAGCATCATACTGAAATGTTTATTTATGACGCACGTACGTGTGTGTGGCTCGCACGGTGAAGAGGAAGGAAAGATAAAGAAGCGAGGTCTGCCTGTTGAGTTGCATCTCCACTCCCGCGCCTGCTGAGTTGCATCTCTACTCGCGCGCCTCTCTAGCAACATTTAACCACACGGAAATCGCCAGATATTTTACGGTGGGATTATTAAAGGCTACGTAGCAAAGAGCAACTGCTTTTAAAGTTTAATACTGTTTTTAAATAAAACGTGATGGATTTAATTGAGGCAGACACAATTTTCTTATGATTTTTGACTAAAAAATAATTTAATTAAAATTAATTTTGTTTTTTGAAATTCTGTCCGAGTTATCCGAAGTCCGGGACATCGAGGTCCGAGTTATCGAGGGTTCACTGTATAGTAGAAAAATGACAAAATCAAGATGGTGATGCAACACATTTGTAAAACTGAGTAAAGAGAGTGAAATAATATCCCCTATGAAAATACTACTAAGACGTAAAACAAAAAAGAAAGCGGGGCGCATGCAATAGATAGTTAATAAATACTAAGGAATGTGGACAGTAAAGCGTGTAAAGTGCTATCGTTGAGGAAACTTTCACAACTGTTCATCATTTGTAATGCAAAAAAAAATGTTAGTGACTCAGATGAACTATTCTAGCATCAGTTATCTATTATGTGTGCTCCACCTTATTTTAGTTTTTTATCTTACAAGTATTTTCATATGAGAAAATATTTTATACTTTTAAGTTCATTTCAAATACACGTTAGTTACATTTAAAAGAAGGTATTTAAATACTATTTTCTGATTTTTGGTCTTATATGTACATAAAAAATCTGACAATCAGTTATGGGCTATGTTTAAAGTTTCTAGTATCTTGCTCATTGGGAAGTTAGTTTACTGTGGCATTTTAAAAGATTGAAAAAATTAACTAAATAATAATTTTTTTATAATTTTTCCCTCATATATTGCACTGACATCCAGTTCTGAGTCAAGTATTTAACTTATCTGGAAGTTAGTTTCAAATCAAAACTACAAAGGAAGTTAGCTTCAAATCAAAACTACAAAATTTGTACCAAACAGACAATCAAGTGAATTAAAGCACTATACAAATACATTGTTTTGGTTCTATACTGCAGCACTGCATGTCAAACCAACAAATGGACAACAAAGCACGTTAATAAAAAGTGTTAAAACAGAAACCTTAGCCTCATTTACCAGATATATGGTGATAACTCTCTGAACACATCTAAGGCTCCTTGGATGCTTGCAGTAGAACTTGGGTACTTGGTTTTGAACATCTTAAGTTCTGTAAGGAGAGACTCTGTGTCTCAAATCACTCACTACACTTTCATTATTTGTAATTTCAACAGCACTATCTGTCACTAACTTTTCATTGGATTCCACACTCTCCTGTTCCTCTTGATCGAACCTTAGTCTTCAAACTAGCAAGTGCACAGTCAATAATAGAAAAGTACTCCATCCTGTAGTTGGCTTCACATGACTCGTATGTAGTGTGTAGCAGGACCTGAAAGTATTTTTCGTGTATGTTTCTGGCTCGGCAATGTTGTAGGAAGAAAAGTCAATTTTAGTGTTTTCTTATTAGATGCTTCAAATATTTTTTGCTCTCACTTAAATCAGAATAAATCAAGTGTACAGCATCAGTAAGTCCTGAAGTTGTTTGTTGGTTCCTTGAAGCGATCTGTTAAGTAGTTCTAGTTTTAGAATTACTTCTTTAGCCATGACAAGACCAAGGAATGTTGTACCAGCTTCGAACACTCGTAACAAGCTAGCTGCTTTATCCTGACATGTTATGTCTTCTAAAATATTTAGAATGCCTTCATAGTGCTCAATTATTTCATTTATCTTATTTTCTCTATATACCCATCTAATTGGAAATCATAGTTTGGTTTTTGCAATGTTTCTGACCACCAGCATCAGCTCATAGCTCTAGAAGATGGGTGAAACTGATTTCGGCATGTAACGACTGTAACGATATGTTCCCAACTCATGAGCCCAATTCAAACTATTTATAACAGTGGTGGAGGAATTGCATGCATCACGTATCACTAGATTTATTCACTGAGCATCACAATGAATGTAAAAGTGTTAATGGCTGGTGGTTTGACAAAATTACTTGAATTCCATTACTTTTTTCACTCATGTTTGGGGCTCCATCATATGCTTGACCTTGTAAATTTGAAATTGGTAAATGAAGTGTTACCATGATATCTAACAAAATAGAGGCTTTATGTTCGCCTGTTGTTTTTCTAAGACTGTACAGACCAATGAAGCTTTCACAAGGACATACATCTTTGTCGACCTATGTGAAACACACACTCGGCTGTTCTTCACTGATGACTCTGGTCCCATCACAAATAACGGAAAATGTAGGCGGGTTCTGCTAACATATCTCTATGCATATGTCATCATCTCGTATGACAGTAAACCAAGAATTTTGTATTGAACCTTACCATCCAAAAATGTTTTGCTGTTTATAGCAGTCCACTGCTTTAGTTCAAGATTGTCTTCCGAACGAAGATTAATTAACTCAAAAAAATATCATGTGTCAGAATAATGGCCTCTAAAAGCAAGTCCTTGTTTCGCAATTAAACAAATAATGGTAACAATTTTCTCTCGACAAGTTCTTGCTTTCATTTGGTTTCTGTATATTTTAGAAAGCATCTATTTCTCGATGGGATTGTCTTTTTGCTTGTAGCTCAATACAGCTAATTAATGACCTTCAGATTTTCATGTGAACGAAATCTCTTTGTTGCTTTCTTCCCATTACTGGAGCCTGGTAATAGAAAAGGTATTCTTTCATTTTTTTTACAGGAAGCATCTGTGGATTTACTTTGAAAAATGTGTACAATTAAAGTATCAAGTGCCTGGCTTACCCGGTTCTACATGCAGCCTGCTGAATGACTTATACCAAGCAGGAAGAAATTTCAAAGTCCGTCTTTTCAAAATGTGTTCACGAAAACTATCGGGCAGTATAGCAGGCTGGTTAGGTGACATAGTGCACTGTTCATTAACAATACAGTCACATTACAGGCGTGGACTGACTGCTCTTCTCTTCCTCCCTGACCTTATTTATGTTCTAAGCTTTTTGATTCGGAGTCGATTGTTCTGTTTTACATTTTCTTGTCGCAAACTTATCCATTTTAACGAATGAGTTCACAAACATAGCATTACAGTTTATACAAAACAAATATCACAAGCACAATGTTGATGTTCATCACTGCAACAAAAACACAAACACCAGCTAGACTGGTCCTAGCCCGAGCACCCGATATTTGTAACCCTCCTCCTTTGACCCGTTTTTTTAAGGAAAAGGTGGAATGGTCAAGGTCAGGTGAAAGTAGTGCATTGTTGCTTGGCTGTGTGCTGCAAGGTAATTGACAGTGAGATGTAACTGGCTATCACGTGGTTATTTCAGTAAGGGCCCATCTACATGAGATAAAACCACACTGCGGTGTGTTGGAAGTCCAGAAAGTTCTCAGAAATATTTTGATATGCTTTATGTAGCATGTTACCTTACACAAAGAAAATTTTAGAGTGAAAAGGTTTTTAAGTAAACACCTGCAACGTTTATCCTTTGGGGGACAATCTCTCCCAAAATAATTCTTGTCTATTTCCCCCTTCTCCCCCGTCTCCTCCAGGCATGCCCATGGTTTGTAATTTTGAATGTGAAATTCCAATGTGCTTATGCAATTTTTATATTCATATATTTGGACAATGTTGCAAAAAATTATTTTTAAAATGTTGAACTATATTTATTGTTCTGCAGCTTTTGTACGTTACTCATTTTAGAGCCTTTTAAGAAGGTTAACAACAAAAATAATTCCTTTTAAAATAAAAATTGCAGAAGTGCAAATTACTAAAAATGAAAATTGTGTTACATTGCATGTTCTGATGTTGGTACTGCGCTGAGAGAAATTGTAGCCATAGAGTAGCCTACTTTGGACAAATTTGGTGAAAAATAATGTTCTAGTAGTTTTAAATGGGAGTTATCACTCTCTTATGATGTACTTCCTGATCAGAACATAAAATAAACAACAAATTCCTGCAGCTTCATGTCAAAAATGGCTATCAAACACAATATGTTGTAGCAATTGACTTTTATAACATTGTCAACATAATGATCATAACAAAAAAGTATTTTACTTTATTTATTAATTTTTTAAAACAACTGTTATAAGCAAATATTTCTTTCTTTTTTTAGAGCATGAAACAAGATATCATCTAAAGTGTGGTTTAAAAAGAGAATTGATAAGGGGTAGGGGTGATAACGTTCCCACAGCTATAAATTTTACAAAATTAAGGTAGTACTTGTATCAACTGTCATTCATTACACAAACAGTTAAAAATCGTAAAGTCCACTTTTTTACCTATGGGATAAAACAACAGTGGAATTGTGCATTGGTCACTAACAAAATCAGATCTGCATCTGGAAACTACTGTGGCATACAAAGTATTAATAGTTCTCTGCCAGCTAAAATGCAACCTGCAAATAGCCATAACATTCAAAACCATTGCCTCACTCAGAAGTACTATTTCACTGCTATATTAAGGTACTTATGCTCACAGCACATCACAAGGCATGGTTATGTTAGGGTCATGCAAAATTCTGTTTTGCTGAAAAATGATTTTTTTTAACACGAATTGTTTACTTTAAAACAAATAAACCCCAGTTTTAAATCAAATTAAAAGATAAAAATTTAAAAACTCATTCATATTACAATATGGTAGACTAGTTGCGCAATAGACACATTACCTAGTATTTACACATGGATTTACTGGTAAATTTATGTAGGATGTGCAGTCTGAATGCATTTAGAGTTTTGCATTAGGAAGATCAACTTAAAGCCATATATTCCTGTATTCTCGTATAAATATTATATACTATATGGGTTCAAAATATTTTTATTTTAACATGTGCTTTGACTCCTTTTGCAACTTGTAGTATGTACTTGGAACTTGAGAATTTCATGCTTGATATAATTTTGTATACATGCATATACATTTGTGCATGTACGTGCACATGTGTGTGTGTGTCTGTGTACACAGATGTACATGTGTGTGTACATAAATATATAAAATGTGTGTGTGTACATGTGCATGTACATGCGTGTGTGAGCGCGAGCACGTGCATGTACTCACACTTCAATGTCTTACTACTGTTGTGAGGACACACACCACCATACACCATAAATATGCATCTAGTTTATGCATTGTTTTGACAGACATATTCCATGTTACAACTGAAAGCAATTAGGGTTAATTAGGTTGTGGAAAATTGGCGTGTTTCGTAATCTACTTCATTCATTGTTAGTATCTACAGAGGAAGGAAGTGGCTTTTTATATCATCTTGCTTATCGTCCATTGTGAACTATAATCCAACAAATACACACTCTGTACAGTCTACCTGATGGTTTGTGGCATTCATTAAAGTTTATTCATGCCATGTTACTGCATTACTTCTGTTCCAAGTCATCATAAAGTTAATCATACTTGTTTTGTGCTGCATTTATGATTTTGTAACAAAACTGAGGTACCACCTTACAACATTCTGTATTGTACATTATTAAACCTGTACTAAATTTAAAAGTATCTACATTTTCATAAAAAAATGAGAAAATTTTTGTGTGATGCAATTCTTCAAAATATCATCTGTAGTTTAATTCAAAAGCATTTTATACTGTGAAGTATCTGAAGTAGTATTATAATCATTCTTTAATGGTGATGTATATACTATCCTAATCTCTTAAATGATTAACTTTTTTGTTTCTGCTCTTGCCTTCGCTCTGAAATTTTACTTGGATTGATTTTCAGTTTCAAATTTGAGATTGTGTGCGAGGAAGATTGTTGAAGAGCACTTCATCCATTTAGGTGAGACTGTTTTGCAGTAATAAAGGATACATAAATCATGAAATAAAATGGAACTGGTGCAACTCACATAATTTTTTTGCCTAATATTTGGTTGTGACATTTGAAAATCTGGGAGATAGTGGTCAAGTTTCTCACTTACATAAGTCACGAAGCTGTTTCCCCATGCAAGTGTGTGATGTTCTCGCCCTATGTGGTCACAGAATTTTTTTTTATCTACTAACAACTAGATAATTAATAAATACTTTGCAGCATATATTAGCTCACAACTCATAATTTTTACCATGATCAATGTAGGAGGCAGCATAATAGTGTGTGTGTTACTAAATGCAGATTGTATAGTAAATTATTTATATCGTGTGTTGCACCACATAATTTGTTCAAACTGAAGGAAATCAAATGGCATTAGTGTAATTAGAGCAGGAACAGACAGATTTAATTAAAATCTGAATATTCCAGTACTGATATTTTAATTACAGTTGCATGTTTTATTTATTGCTGTGTAAACATGTATTGCATAGTTTAGTAGGCCCTGCTCTGGTGTTATTGTGTCCTCTAATATATTTTCTTGTAAAGTAGTTTCTACCACCAAGTTTCAGAATGTTTCCAGATTTGCAAGTGAAGTGTAGATGCAGAAGCAGCCTTATTTCAAAAGAAATTTACAAACAAATAAAATCTTTATTATAAATAGAAATAAAATTACGACCTTGATACAAGTTACCAAAGATGTTAACAATTCCTTAGAATTTTTCACAATAAAGTGGGCACTTATGAAGACCATCATGTCTAGAATAATGATTTAAATCTAATTGTTATTGGATCTCAGATGTTAACTTTTGAAATAAGTACTTTCTATACACTGCTATTGTTACTTAGGTTGTATTGTTTCTCTAAAAATTTGGCAGGAAAATAATTATTGTCTGAAAAGGAAAAATAACTAGGGTTTTAAAAGTGATTTTTAGCCCGAACCACATGTGTCAGTACGATAGTATAGTTAAGGCATTTGCTTTCTTAAAAATGTCTACATTTACACCATCCAACATTCTGCTAAGTGTACATGATGAACTGATGCCAGACATCGGGGTAGCCAATCTCTCAGCAGGAACAGATCAAGGCTGTCCTTCGACCGGGGCAAGAATTGTGATTTAGGCCACTTCCTACTCTTCCCATTAATTCCTGGGCAAATATTTTCTGTAGTACTGACACTTGGGGTAGGCTGCTGCCCGCTGCCCCCTAGATCTGCCACTGCCTCCTTGACATAATATACCATTCTCCTTTCCTGCCTGTTAGGAAATGTCTTGGTACTATGAAAAATACAAGGTAGACGCATGCGCATCTTTCCCTACCACAACCCGCAGACAGCCATTGGTATGACGTCCCATTGCATTCACTCTGCTATAGAGCCACCCTCCTCCCCCCCCCCCCTAGCTAGGGCCAGACAAAACAAAGCTTGTGTGTTTTTGCTACATTCTACGATGAAATGACACATTTTTCAGTCCATGGATGCAATAACAACAGTAGAAAAACCATATATATAACTGACTTTGCACAAATTAAAGTGCATTCATCAAGATTGAAATTAGCGATAAAATTTTTTTTGATTGGTATAATGAACATGTTGTTGGCCCACTCAACTATGAACAGGTTGCCAATAGCCCGTAGCTTTCTCCAAAAACCGAAACAACCTATTTATTATGATTTTTATGAGTCCATGACTGAAATATATTAAAATAAGTAATACAAAGAGCAGAATAAAGTGATTAAAAAACTATAGCAATTGTTAGTGATATGAGATGAGGGGAGGAGGCAGGAATAGGATGATGAGCAGTGCAGTTTGTATTGTTATTAGAACCAGAAAAATTAAACTTGCCATTCGTCTTACGCTCTTGACAACAAAGTAGATAATACTTTTTCATTGTTATAATGAGCAGGTGGCACCTGTCGAAAATATTTGCGATCCAGGGCCAATTCCCGATCTATACTTAGCGCCCACTTGCGCAACTTCTCAAAAGACGACAGACGCATAAAACCCATAACACAACTTTGCGCAGGCGGGATAAGGTGGTCTATTATAGACCCAACCAATTTTGCTTCAGACCGTGAAAGGTTCATTGCCTTTGCGTACGACTGTACTTCCTACACGTACTGTGCTACAGTTTCGTCCGGCCGCTGAAAATGGTCTGTATACCTCCTTTTTACCATGGACCAAACAGAAGGGGACCCGCATTTTCAATAAAGCGTGCCTTGAACACTTTGTATCCCTGCTGGGCATCCAACATGTCCACCATTATTGAACTGGCATGACCTTCAAGATGCGCAGCTATGATATTTTAAAAAATGGCGTTATCAATCACCTACGCCCCATAATAAACCTGATCCACTCGAACAAGAAATTCCAACACATCTTCCCGGCTGCACAACTTTCAACACCTTAAGGTCATTCAACCTACTAATCAAAACACTTTGAGCCGCAGTAATCGGCCCATCTGATGCCCACATGTTACCGCCGATATTCGTCCTTTCAAGAGCGCGCAGTGAATTCACATATGCCATAGCTCTAATGCGCAAAGCAGTGACATTGTCCTGAAATTCAATGCCAGATTCACGCAAATATTCTCGCAACTCAAGGTAACCCATTCGGTACACAAACTCGCACGCGCCTACTAGGGCCATTTTCCAAACGAGACCTACTACCAGACAACAAAACAAAAAAATTACGATGGAAAACCCTAAATTTACACACGCACTCATGCTTAGGAATATAACCCAAGCAGAGTCTCGCAGGCTGTTCAGCCACACCTAAGGCAACTAGTGACAAAAAGTAGGTTATACCCCAAACAGGTTAAGACCAACGAAATAAAGATACAACATAATAAGACTAACCCAGTAGCAAATTATTATTCCAAACTTCCTTTAGATACAATAAGATACAATTACATATAGTCTGGTACATCGCAAAAACTAAATGATGCTAAAATTACATTCAAACATTTCTTCAATCGTTTAAGCATGAACATGGCCCATTTATTTACCAGCTCAGGAGGAACAACGAGAACACTACGCTCTCTCGGCACTCCGTCTGCACGAAACCAATAAAGGCATCAACCTACACTCAACAGTACTAATTCCCACATCTCTCAGAGCCCCAACTAAGGGAGAAATTCACACAAGCTTAAAAAACATAACCAACGACACTTACCAATACTCGAGTTCAACGACGTGCCGAGAGAACGAAGAGTCAGAACAAAACCATTCGAGTTGGACGAGCGAAAGCAAAGTGCCGGCGGAGGAACGAGAGACCAGGCTTGCACACGACCAGGGGAGAGGAAGGAAGGAAGGAGCAGAAGAAGAAGACAGGCAACGGGAGGGGAGGGCCACCCGAACTGCTCCGAACACTTCCGAAGAAGCACGAGGAGATCCTTGAGTCCAAGCGACGTCACTAGGTCTTGCATCACATCCATTCATATGCGGGCCGCCCCCATTTAACTGACGGCTCGCCCTGGGTCCGTCGGAACACGCCTTCCACCAAGGCGATTCAGGCTCTATTCCCGACGGGGTCGGTCCCCGTATTTTTGCATATGGAAATTTAATTTAAGATGTGTCATATCGCGTTAGGTATAACATTGTTTAAGTAGTTAACATAAAGTTTGTAGCTTAGCCACCTCTGTAATTTTCAGGTCTTTGCTCTGAGGAAAATTAAGCAAAAATTATAAACACTATTAAAGCCTTTATTTGTTACTTGAACCACAGCCTTAATATTTTTCACTCACGTATAGGGCTGTGTGTTATTAAAAATAGTGAAGGAGGTTAAGTCGGCTTTCCACTGATGCGTGTTCGGGAGCACATCCCTTCTGCAACGTCATACCTGACATCACAGTTAGGATGCATGCCGTACATCCAGCTGTGGAAAGGGCTTGTTTGGTGTTCTGAAGTCAACCTCAGAAGGTTGGAGGCGATCCTAGGGGGGTGCGCGTCTAGTTCAAATATGTCAATTGACAACCTGGGTTGTGTGCGGTTAGGGCCGGGTAGTGGTAACTGCTGTCACATTGTGGAGGCAAGATGTGCTTGGTATTCCCTTCATTGTGTACAATGATAGGCGACATATCCAGAAAAGCTGTAAGGACTTGTAGATTGCTAGGCTTTCATAAAACCTACAATATGTGTGGAGTTATATTTTTAAAATTTTATACAAAGACTGTTTGATGATATAATCGACCAGCTATTATATTACACTGTAAACATGAATGGTAATGTTGTATCTTACAGAGATTATGTGTGGGGGTGAATTTTTTTAGGGTGGTACAGATTTTAATTTTATCCGAGCAATGATAAAGCATTTGTGCTGCGTTGTGTGAAACTATATTTTATTAGTAATTTATCTTTTGTCAGTAGTCCATATTTGGGTATACATTTTAATACTCGAGCAAAGTATTTTATTACAGTTATGAGTACCATTAAAAATATGCTTCTTTAACATTTTGATTACTACAAGAACTATTTGAAAACAGTAACCAATTACATTCTTTTTTGTATGATGGGGTAACTTTTCTACAAGATGTTAAAGAGATTTTCTATCATACATTTTACATTTTTGTGATGCACTTATAAAAATAAATTTCAATAAAACTGCAGAAAAAATATATAGCGGACTATAATTTATAAAGATAAGTGGGGAAGAACTATCGAAATTTAAAGTTTCTGTATTTTTACAAATTAATTTCAAATATTTGATATTGCAACTCTTCAGGTGTGAGAAACATCATGAACTTTGCTGGTTACCTGTTACTTTTTTTAGGATACTCTCATTACATTCTGTTGCTGCTCCATCCTCTTCTCACTTCACCTACATCTACAGCATAAAAAAACTGCCATATTTCGAAGAAATAGTAGATGTGGCTTTACTTTATGCACAATGTTTGATGTTTAAGTCCTCATAATTGTGGTGGAAAAAAGGCAAGAATTTCGTAATTAGTGTATTTTTATAAGGTAGTGTTTTTAAAAACTTTAATTACTATAGATTCGTAAAATACGCTTAAAACATAGATGAAAAATTGACATTTGAAAAGGTCTAATACAAATTTGTGCCAATGGTATGTACTATGCAAAAAAAATGGCTTTGACTTTTTTTTTTATTTTTATTGTATTGCCATTTATTGATTGAATTAAAGTTCTGACATGTCACAACTTAATGTTTGAGAGTAATAAGAATTTTGTAAAGTAAAAGTATTGAAATAAATTTACTCTTATTAAACAAGAACAAAATACTGCAACAAAATATAACTGAAAATTTTAGCATTTTTCAATTTTCTCTAAGCAAAGTACAACATGCATAGGAAATTAATTATTCCATTACTATTCTGCCAATGTGTCTTTCAATTTAATTATGACATTCTTCCTTTTTAATTTTTATTTTTAGGGAGATTATGAAGGTCTCGGGTTCAATTTCATGTCCGGGGTAAAATCAACAAGCTGCCGTCTTTTCGCGCAAACAACCACTCTCCGTAGCTAGTAACCTTTCTTTATCATGGACAGAGAAGGAAAACATAGAGATGATGTCCATGCCTTTGATACGAGTATTTGAGCAGCCAAAGTAACAACGATTTCATTCCGTTCGTAACATTCCACGCACATCCGTAACACTTTGTGACAAATTTCTTCCCTCACAGACAACTTCCTTCAAGGTAGCAGCCGTGTCAGCCTGACCAGCATCCTCAGAGAGCATTGGGTTGACCCGCACCCCTGGGGACTCGTTTTATGGCCAACTGTTGAGAAATGGGAAAAAAGGGGGCAGGAGAAGTAACCGAATGCTAGCCACGTTTCAGACGAGAAGCTACCTACACAACCTGACAACAGCGCGGATGGCTGGAGAGGAAAAGTGTTGTCTGCTCTCCAGTATTGTCTGCTACAGCCTTGCAGCTCAACAAAACGAAGCAGCGCTCCTCTGAGAGAACAGCCCAACTATGCTAATTCGATAAGCAAAATGGGCTGAATTTTACCTTATACCATGTCACCTCTAGTCTATCCTTACTCAATAAATGAACTCACATTTTCTTTCAAACACTTCTTCAGGCAATTTTAACATGTCTTTGGCACATCTTGCATCTTTAACTAAATCTAAATACGTATTGGGTGATCACTACATGCACAATAACCACCTTTGTCTTTGCATCCTTTCAGAGGAGTCTTTTTTCCCTCTTGTCTTCCACAATGTCCTCAAAATTCCTTTTTGTGGTCTCTGGCAGTTGTTTTTCACCCGACCCTAATTTGACATGGAAGTTCCACTTCCAGAATCCACTGTTGGCAGAAAGATTAATCAGAACTATTTGAGGATTACTTGCTGTCATCGTGATCTTGTCATGAACTTTGACCTATACATGCCTAGACTTTTCACTTAAGATTACCACTTACCACCTTATTTTATTAACAGCAAAAAGTTACATACATGTCCAGGCAGTATCGGGCCAGTGACTGAACAAAAGGTGGTTATCTAGTAATAAAACTAATTGTATATGACTTTTTATTGCAGTGCATTTATGTCCCGCCATTGCCCTCTACAACTGCTCATATTTGTAAACAAAAGAAAACCATTGTTGCCAATCTGTACTAAACACATGTAACAGAACACATTCAAATCTTAACATGTATAGAATCATTAGTATTTGACTTGATGTGAACACAAGTTGGTGACAGTGGATATAGAAAAGGGTCATTCTCAGAAATGGCAGTTGCAGACATGCCATTGTCAGTTTTCCTGTCCGGCATAGTCCCCCTCCCTTCTCATTCTTTTTCATTGACATAGATGTCGCCACTGTCATGGCCTTGCTGCATACCGTCATAATAGAATAAAATGATGAGGCAAATTTTTCCCCGACAAATCTGCACTTTTGATTTCCTTGGTCCTCACACACAATGTAATTATGACGGGTAGAGCCTTTATTTCCTACTGACAACAAGTTGAGGCACACTCATTTTAATTATCCCAAACACAATTATCACACCTGTACGTATGGACTTCGTAGTTCTGCATGTAATAGTTGCTGTTGCCACAAAACAAACAAATTGACTCAGGGTTTTTCCTTTGAGCACACCTTCACCATTTTATCATTCACGGGTTTTTCTGATCAAGTTGATGAACTCTGAAAACTTTCCTACCTCTGTGATCTGATTTTGATTCCCACAGGTTCCCATGGGGGGTATTCTGATTTTCACATGTGGGACATTTGGCAGACACTGCTGCTGGCTGCCAAGTTGTCTGGGGATCTTTTGTCCCCCTTTCCCTCCCACTTTCTTGCACCGTAATCACGTATTTGTTCTTCAGATCCTAGGCGACTGGGATATCCCTATGATGGAGCTATGCTCTATTTACACCCAGGTTTATCATTCATGGAGAGGTTGGTCACACATACTGCAGATTTTAACTTTTCATTATGTACAAATTTAACACTTTATAGTTTACTTGTACCACCTATTTGATGATTTCAGGCTATATTAAAACCTTTAAACAGTCATTAATATTTTCTTTCCCAGAGCCTGCTTGCAGATTGCATGATGGAAGACTACATCATCAGTTTCAGATGAACTGTGTGTGTAATGGTTCCTTCACTGAGGACCTGCATTGAAACTTGTGGTCGAATCCCCAGATAAAGGCCTTGAAATTATCTTGCGAACAAAAAAAAATCAGAAAAACATCTTGGCTGCTTGATGGTGCAGACATTATGTCAGCAACTTTGACAGGTGAGCATAGTTTTTATCACATGAAACAAGAATAAGTGTTTAAGAACGTACACAGCCTGGCCTTAATGCATCAGTGCAAAGAAGCAGCCATGTATCCAGTTAAGTGCATGCTTAGAGTTTATACAGTGAAGCATCTTTAGTAAACAACTGCTGTACTTAAATTTGTGATATTTTGTTATAGGATATAAGAAAACAATACTTTCTTACTATGGGCATAGATTAGTTTTTTTTCTAGTGGACTTGGTATATTGGTTTAGTACATATTATGTATACTTTTTTTTTTTTAATAAGCATAAATGTATAACAATTACTTGTATAACTTTACACATTTCACTCACACCAATTAAATATCTATTTACGTTCAGCCACAGCTTTGCTTTCCCCTTCAGTAAGAATAGAGTCAGTAAGTTTTCACGTACCTTGAACCACAGAAGTATGACATTTCATTTTGGTACAGACCTTCATTTTAATGCAAGAAATAAAATATCAAAATACTTACTGGAAAAAGTGTGCAAGAAAACACTTTTTGCTGCGTTACCACTGTTAATAGTAGTTTTATTTACAAATATGTTTTATAAAAGTTGAAGGCAATTAAATACTGTTATATTCTACAAAAGGTAGGCAGCAATTTTGTCATAAATGTAATGGTTTTCCCGTAGTAGTGGTTTGAAGATGGTGTTAAAATTTTTTCAAGGTAATGTGATCTCGAACAAATTACCAAACCTGTTGAATCTCCAGGTAGCTCAAAAGGAACACAGGGGGGGGGGGGGGGGGCAAGTACTTCTATTAAGAAAAACTTAATTTTGACTTCGTTCAAGGGGGTACCCGCCCTGAAGTATTTTGAAGCAGAGTCCCTGTTCAATTGTTACATCTGTTGACTGTGTGAAGTGGATTAAACTGTTGTTTAATAATCAATCAATGATTCAGAGGCTCATTCCCCATTGTTAAGATGCTGCCTTAGAGGCAGTAGAACAGAGGACAAGCTGGGAAAAGCTAAAGTTGATGTTGTGGGAAGTGAATTGCCCAAAACGTGTTCTCGATGACCTTGAGAAAAAACATATCATTTTCAGCATAGACATGAGAAAGTATCTGACTTCATATAAGAGGTGAATGCTGCTTATAGTGCCTTATCGTTGAGCATGTCGGAGAAAAGATTCATTGAAATTATACTCGAGAATTTGATTCTTGATGTTAGACAACGTGTGTTTCTGTTGATGCCTAGTAGCCTAACTGAATTGAAAGTCTGGGGAGTTAAAGTGGGCAATCAATGTTATAGCACTCAGCAATTCGCCAGGGAAGAAATGCAAAAAAAAGGTCACTTCTAGTTCTCAGGGTGTTAGTGAGAGGAGTCAGGGTCAATGAAAATCTTTGGTTTGTTTTTTATGCAAGGCTAATAAAGGGCATGTGGCTTCAACATGACCCATGCAGACATGTGATACTACCAGTAAGGTAGTGAGGAAAGAGTTAATATGCTTTCGTTGTCAAAAGCCAGGACTCATTGCAGCTCAATGTACTATAACAGATTTTAGGGTATGCTTTACATTTAACAAGGTAGGGCATATAGCATGAGATTGCAAGACTATAGAGGATTAGATTCAGTTTCTTGGACGTACTCCATTGCAAAATTTTGCAATGGAGTACGTCCAAGAAACTGAATCTAGTCATGAACTCCCATTGCACAGTTCTTTCAAAGATCATACTATAGAAGATGGTAAAAAGTCTGACAAAAGGTACATAAGGGAAGTTGATGAAGGGAACCAGATCTTAGTGGCATAAATACTGATACTCAGCATAGCAATTTATGGGTATCTATGAAGGTTAAGTACAATTAAATTTTAGCAATGATAGATACTGGAACTAGTTCGTGTTTTATGGAACAGAAGTTTGTTTAATTTGTTGGTGGATGAATTCCCTGACTCGATTAGACATCTTTAAGTACAACCCGGAATTTCGTTGCAAGTAGCGAACTGGACAGGTTGTCTGGTAAAAACATTTACTGGGTTTAGATTTTCTGCAGGAAACTGGAACAGTAATTTATTGCAGTAAGGGGATGTTGTCATTTGGGTTTGATCAGGGTTTTGGAATCTCATTGTTGGGTAAAGAAAAGAAAAAGAACAAAGATGTGTGTAGGAATTCAAGGGAGTGATTTAACTGCAGCTGAAACAGGAAAAAATTGCAAAAAATAATAGCTGATTTTGGCAACTGTCTTGACTTCATTCTTGGGAAAATGTGAGTTAATGCCGATGCAGATGAGAGTTATAGGTGATGTTCCAGTATAGTGTGTGCCATATCAGTATTCACCACCCAAATTAGAGGCCTTTAGGAAGATTATTGAAGATTTAGAAAACAAACAGGTGATTTGCAAAAGTATCTAATCATATGCTTTGCCCACCTTTCTTGAAAAAAAAAAAAAAAAGCCAGGGAAGTACTGCCATATTCTGAATTTCCGGAAACTTAATGAGAAGAAAAGTCTATCCTTTTCTGTTGCAGAATATTGAAGCTTTGGTTCAACAACTGTCGCACGCAGCATATTTCACTGTGTTCAATTTAAATTCTGCATTTCACCAGTATGTTCTGGATCCAGGAAGCCAGAAATATACGGGTTTGTTACACCTCGGGGCCACTATGAGCGGACGCATGTCCCCTTCGGAGTACATTTTGGAGGTCAGTGCCTGTCGCGAATCCTGAGTCAACGTTTTGCGGATTATCAATTCAAGTTTGTAATTTCCTTTCTTGACGATATATGTGTTTTTTCGAAAAATTTAAAACATAATTTGCAGCATATTAGGGAGGTTTTGCAAAAGTTATGTTTAGCAGGATTTACTATCAACCCTGAGAAGGTACACTGGGCGAAGAGGCAAACAAAGTTGTTAGGCTTTATTGTGAAAAAGGGTCATGTGTTGATGGATTCGGACAAAATAGGTCCAATTGTAAATTTCCCTTGCTCTAGAAATGTAAAAGGGTTATTCGTTTCCTGGGTATGATAGGTTATTTCTCAAAGTTTATACCAAGGTATGCTGAATTGTGTCCCACCGCTTGAGTTAAAAAGAAAAGTTTTGAGTTTGTGTGGGGAAAAGAACAGGAGGCCAGCTTCAAGAAGTTAAAGTATGCAATTTCTCATCCGCTGATTTTTAATCTACCTGATTTTGAGAAGTGTTTTGTTTTGCAGGTGGATGCTAGCAGTTTGGCAGTGGGAGGGGTATTGTTGCAGGAAGAGGCAAGGGAAAGAAAACCGATTGCCTTCGCAAGTAGAATGCTTTCCAGTATAGAACAATCCTACAGTACGTATGAGAAGGAAGCATTACCTTGTATTTTTGGGGCGGATAAATTCAGTTGTTAGGGTACCTTGAGCATGCAGAATTCGATCTTTTGACAGACAATCAAACTCTGGAAGTGGCTATTTTCGCATCCTAAGCAACTTGGAAAGATAGGTCAGTGGATAATGTGCTTAACACGATTTAAGTTTAAGATAATCCACATGCCTGGTAAGAAGAATGGCATAGCAGATGCGGTCTCACTGATGTACGACCCTGTGGAGTTTGAAGATGTTGCAAAGAATGTTGAAAATTGTAATGTGTTAAATTTTTTCTCTGAGAGTTTCGTGGACATTGCGTGTTGGCAGTCTGAGGATGCAGAAGGTATTCAGCTTCGGAAAGATATTGAGGATATAAAAGGGGGACAATTTATATGGGTGAAAGGCATCATCTACATGGTCTACAAGCATGGAAAGAAAAGAGCTTGGGTGCCGAAGCAAATTAGGCCAATGATCTTACACCATTTTTATGATTCTCCCGTTTGAGCGCATATGGGAACAAGGAAAACAGAGTTTAAGATCAAGAAAGAATTCTTTTGGCCGGGTATGCGTTAGGATGTCAATGCGCAGAACAAGCCTTGAACTTTAAAGTAGGTCACTATGCTGCACATCTGCCAGAGACTGTTTCTGGATGTGTTTGGTCCTTTGCTTCGGTCCAGTAGTGGTCGATGGATTTTCCCATTTTGTGAATATGGAACCCTTAAGAGAAATGATAGCTTCCTCTATATGTGCCAAGCTGGAAAAAATATATTTAAGGTGTTCTGTAGTCCTGAAGCAATTGTGCGTGACAGTGCGAGTTATTTCACAGGGAAGGCGTTGCAGAATTTGTGATCAGTTGGGGTGGGAGGAGAGGTGAAAATTATTCATACCAGCCCTAATTATCCCTGCCCCAATCTTGTAGAGCGTCTAAATAAGTAGATTAAGGCAGCTTTGACAATCTATCATCACGATAACCAGCGGAGACGGGATGAAAATTTACCGTTGTTGAATGTACCTTGGAATCGTGTTCCTTGTGGGGTTACCGGAATGTCTCTTGGTTTTGTCACGTTTAGTAGGGAGGTTCCTCACCCGCTTTTGAGCTTATGGGGTTTGAGCGCTGACTGTATTGATGTATCAAATTTAGTTTTAAGTGATACCTGGAGGGACTGTTACCAGTCTCCGGATAAGAATCAAAGAAAGGTAGCGAATAAGTGTAGCAAAGACAGGTTACAGTGCTCATATAATGTAAGAGATCTTGTATTGTGTAACAAAGTTACTCTGAGTAAGAAGATAGATTATGTAACCCCAAAATTGTGTTATGCTTATTATGGACTGTATGTCATTCTGTCTTTTTTCACACCAGTTACTGTAAATCTGGGCAATAATTTGAGCAGAGTACTGGTAAAGAAAGCTCATGTAACAGCTTTAAAGCAGTATAAAGCAGATACCAGTTTGTAAGTCAGCGGAAGAATGCATATTTTAGGCATTACTGAGTTATTTTGTGATTTTGAGATTTCTTGGGTATTCTGTTGAGTTTTACTTGTTCTTTCTTCTGGGTTTTTTATCTGTGGGGTTAGAGTTTTTGGGGGTTATTTGTTCATGTATTTAGTTTAGGGTGAGTATTGAATGCCTGGAAGCACACATTTCTTCTTATGACTATAGGTGGTTTGGGTTTTCTTGATGATGGAGTTTAAAGGGGGGAGGTTGTAACGACCATGAGGGTGCTCATGCTCGTTACGTTACCTTTTTATTATGCTTTGGAAAGAGTTCCCGGGTGTGAGCCACAAGACCTAACAGTGACGAATGGCTGAGATACCTGAGTGGGCAAAGTTGTACAGTGGAACTTGTTCGTGAAATGCACTGAATATGAAGTTTTTATTTTTATTTTGGATGACTATGCGAGTCTCTGCAATGAATGTTAATGGATTCTGGCTGATATTTTGTGGCAGTAGTTGTGATATTTTTATACTTATTTGCTCGGTTTGCCTGTGTAATTAATGAGCAAGACGACGCTGAACTATGGCGCAGCGGCGGTGGAAATCACTTGATTTTCTAGTTGTATCAGTGGATTTACTAGACACTGGTAAAATAATTTAAACTACATCTTTATCTGCCATGCTGGCCGATTACTTCCCGCGAGTTAGTGTCAGTGAGTGCAGTAAAATTTAAGTGCAGAATCACGTGGGTGTTTCTTCAGGAATTGTGGCAATGTGTTGCTTGATTTGTTCCTCCTGTTTTCTACAATCTGCACATTGCGCAAACACCGCTCAAAGATTAAGATAGGACCTGCACAGTTTATTCTGTTGGTATCCTGCAGTCGGCATAGGAGAACGTCCTCCTGATAAGGAAGTTGCTACATGTCTATGAGCAAAGCGTGTAATTAGACTATTTCATAAATACAGTAAGATGTGGTGATAAGGTAAAATTTTATGTTATTTTATTGTGTTATTCTGTAAATGCAATAGTTGGTTACAATAAAGTGGCATCAACATTAATATTTATTACCTTGCAGTTGTCATCGGTATATACTGGTACGACATACTTGTCAAACATCTGGGGGTATGTGATACGTCATCTATAACAGTTATAAAAACACATAATCAAAACTATCGCTACCATAAATCTTACAGTAAATATATCTTGTTTGGTATCAATGTAACCTGCCAAATGCCACTTAATCAAATATGGCAATGTAATCAGTGTAAATTCACTTATGTTAATTATAGTTTTTGTCAGTAAGTGCCTGGCAGACTGGCGACCTAGGAGGCCAGCTGCAACGCCACATGTTGACTTTAGAGCCAAATAGCCTTTGCTCTCCCTCCTCATGCTTCTTTCTCTCTCTCTCTTCCCTCTCTTTCTTCCCCCTCATTCCCTGCCCACTGGTAACTAGGTACTTAATGTAATAATGTATTAATTAAGAGATACAAATAGTATTCAATAATAAGAATGTGATTTATGCAATTTTGTGAAGTGACAATGTACAACTATATTTTTTATAATAAATATGTAGGCCTTTAATAGCGGACTCACACATTCACGGATGACACAGTGCCTCTTTCTGATTGGCTCAGGGTGGGGAAGAGATGCAAGGCATACAGAGGAAGACACGGGATGCTGGGAGAGACGTGAATATGACTTCAAACAAGTAAAACGTATTTAACTTCGGCAGGAAAAGTGATAATTTATTCATCGTCGAACTGCAGGACAGTGAACAGCATATCTAGGGGCAGGGAGTCTACTAGGTCACTAAAGTCACGATTTATAAAAAAAGGTCATGAAAGTCCCACAATTGTCACTAATTTATAGTGTATTTCGGTATAAGTCACAAAAATTATTTTCGGGTGTTTGATTCTTGTTGAATCATTTGTCAAACGTGCATATTTACCTACTAGTATTACTCGTCCACTGTGCAAGTAAAATAAATAATTAGTTTGTATATTAGTTATCATAGTCATCCACATAAAGACAAGTTAAATTTAGGTATATATTGATTACACATTTTAAAATTGGACATGCTTCGCGCTATCAGCAGTCGGAGGAACCATAATGAAAATTGTCTGCTGTGTTGCACTTGTTAGAAAAATTATTAATTAATTCTGTTTGAACAGATTTTCAAGAAAAAGTCACTAAAAAGTCACTAAATTTTACTTTTACAATCTGGTAGATACCCTGAAGGGTCACCAGTCGAGTAGATTTCCGGGTAGGTGCAGTCGTTTCCCCAGTAAATCAACTCTGTCAGTTATAAAACCAACCTGCTTCACCACCATACAGATGGAATATGCAACCTGAGGTGTGTGAATTCGTCAGCACTTATTTTGCAATCGAGAATTTCTTTTCATTAGACAGTTGGGCACATCAGTAGCCTTTCAATAATTAGTTTGAATCACCGAAGATACGGGCTAAAGGAAAATAGGAACAGAATAAAATATAACGCCGCAATTGATTTAAGAATTAAACACGTGCTAGCTGACGTTTTTAAAGTGGTGCATTTTTCTACGAGCGTCGGTCAAGTGGGTGTTAAAGTTTGCTTAGATTGAGTGGTCCCTGCATTTTAGCTGGTACTATTTGCTGAGTGTAATATGCAGGACTGATATCTCAAATTGGACTGCAGACTGAAGCATAAAGGAATTTTTTTGATGTGATAAAATCACGCCTTTTGTATTTTTAGCGCCTTTTTATTTTTTAAGATTTTGGCGCCTATTAAATTCTGTATTTAATTTTTTTTAATAACAAATGTATAAATTTTTAATTTTGGTAATAACCTATGTGGTTTTTGTCTACATATGATACTTGAATGGTTTGTGTAAAATGTAGCATTCATAAAGCATTGATTGTTGCACAGAAAGTAGCGCAGTTTGCTTATTTATATGTCCTCCCATTTGACTTTTCATTGATCACATTTTTTGACCAAACATTAATTTTGTTTATTTAGGTTGCCCCTTGTATTCTTAAATCTTGTAGCATCCTTTTGGTGAGTGTTTGGAGGCCAAAAAGGTTGTTACAAACCCAGTCAACACAGGGGCGTCATTTGGGGCTACAGGGGGGGGGGCAAATGCCCCCCCTGGATTTGGAATTTTATGTGTATATAGTTTTTGTATTTTTTAATGTAAATAATGCTAACTTAAGGACATAAAACTGAAGTTTTATTATTAAAGTATCTAATTTATACATGCTTAATTAATAAAAAAGATACAACGAGGTCACTGTCGTCAGAAAACAAAATCTTGCCACCCCCCCTGGAAAAACCTGAAATGACGCCCCTGAGTCAACAGTATTGTGCACATTATGTAACAGTTGTTATTTTCCCTTCTTGTTTCATTATTTATCTTATATGTATATACATGTCTGTGCCATCTTCCATGCTCCCACTGCCAACCTTGCAGCTACCACATGTTTCTACAATATAGTTGCCCTTTAAAAAAAATTATGTTTGACCACAAAAATTACATCAAGTTGTTACACTTAAATTCCTCTTTTACAGAGGCATTCACCATGGTGATAGTCTTAGTCTTTCACTGTACCTGACACTTTCCTCCACATTTCTTCTGCCATTAGACTTCTGGACCTTCATACCTTATAATGCACCTCTGCTGCTTCTCATATACAATCCAAACTCTTTTAAAACCACTTTGGTTATATGTACCATTCTTCTTTTCTGGCCTAGTGCAACCCTGATGTCCCTGTCTGTAGATTCTCTGTTGCCAGCTCCACTTCATTTTCCATGTTTGGAACTTCGTCTCTGCTAGAGTCTGTTGAGGGTGCTCCTTTTTTTTTGCCCACTTGTGGGTTGTCTGCCTGGCCATTCAATTTCTCCTCACCTGCTGTACCCACTTCTTGCATACTTGTTACATACATGCCTTCCTAACTGACTTCTACGCAGATGATCATGACTGACTTCTACGCAGATGATCATGACTGACTTCTACGCAGATGATCACGATGACAGATTCGAAGGTGAGGTCCCACTTTTACCGAATACCATACATGTTCTGTACTACCACCTGCTTAACCTCTCCAGGCATCCAGCACATCTTCTCTCCTCTTTATTTACCAATACCTGGTTCTCAACTGTAAACACAGTCATCAAAATTGCCTCTTTCTAAACTCATGTTCTATAATATACTGGTAACATTCGTTTTAACAACTGCAATTTCATCCACTGTTTCAGTTTTAAGAACATCTCCTCTGGTGTTTTTCTGGTAGCTGTGTGTAATGCATTCCGATAATTGAACAACAATTAATTGAGTGTCCCCTGCAGGGAGTCTGCAGGGCCTTCCAAGAAGTCTTCAATATTTTTATTCAATAGTACCCTTCACTGGTCGACCTTTGGTTCTGTAGCTGCATTGGACTGAGAATGAAATGGTGGTGCTAAATTCAGACGTATTGCCATTATTTTGCAGTAGTTAGTTAGGTCACCCAAATCTGAATAACTGAAGTCCATTATCTGCTACAATTGTTTCTAGTAACATATAGGCTAAGAATTTGGATCTTACTTGTACTATAGTTATTGCTGTTGTAGTTGAGAGCATTACATCCATTTCCACCCACTTAGAATACTTATCCTCTAATGTTGGCATTTGTCAATTATATATATCTCTCTCTCCTCTCTATCTCTTTCTCTCCCTCTCAGTAAATCTACATGTACGCAATCCTAGATCCGGGTTGCGACTGGCCAAGGTACACAAGTTTGGTTAGGGTGCATATTTCTTCACTAGGGTCTCAATTTCTTAATTCTTCTTGGGCCACCATACATGGCCAACATTTTTGTTTTTACTGTAGCTGGATGTCTTTCATGTAACCTTTGTAAATATTTGTAGTACATCTTCTGTAAATAGTCTTGGAATCATTATGCTTTCTCCCCATGTCACACAACCTTGTTCCACAGTTAAATAATCTCTTTTGGTCAGTTACAATTTCATCTTGTCCTCGACTTCAACTGTCCACCCGTGCGTAGTATACTTGTGGGGTCTAACATGTCATCTTCTTGTTGTGGCCTGCACAATCCTAGTTGGCTGAAGAGGTACATATTTCCATCACATTCGTTGACTAGACTGGTAGTTCCACTGGTTCCGAGTGTGGGAGCAGCAACCTTGACAAAGCATCTGCATTTCCTAGCTCCTGCCCCTTCTGGTTTTGCAATTCATAGTTGAAACCTGACACAGAGTATGTATACAGTACAAATTTATGCTCTTACAAATACGAATAATTTCTTCATAACAGACACAATACTTAAGACCTCCTTTTGTAACTGAGAGTAATTATTCTCTGCTATCGTCAAGTGTTTTCGATGTGAAACTTATTGGCTTTTCTGTACTGTCTGGCACCCTATAAGCCAGTACAACTCCCACCTCTATGTTGGGAAGCATCACTCACTACAGTCAGCTGTTTCTTGGGATGATATTCTGTCAACATTTGGGCCTTTAGGATCTAGGTATTACTTGCCTCAAAAACTTTGTGGCATTCCTTGGTCTAAGTTTCACTTCAATTTTTTCCCAACAAATCGTAAAACGATCAATGGTCTTAACTTTCACGCAATATGAGGCACTAATTTGGCATATAAATTTAGGAAGCCTACACATGCTTGCAATTCGAACACATCTTGTGGCACTGGACAGTGCCTGAACTAAATCAGCAGCAGTTTGAATTCCTATCAGACTGATGTGATATCCTAATAACTTTACTTCTGACTTAAGTAATTTGCATTTATTGTTGTTGACTGTAACTCCATAACATTGTACTTTCTTTAACACTGCCTCTAAAGTTTGCATACATTCCTGCTGTGATGCTCTCATTACTAAAATGTTGTCTCAATTAGCTACTAGGGGCGCAGTGGCCGAATGGTAAGACCATTCGCCTCCCACCATGGTGATCCGGGTTCGATTACTGGTGGGGTTAGTCCCCGGATTTTCGCATGTGGGAATCGTGCCGGATGATGCTGCTGGTCTGTGAGTTTTCTCTGGGATCTTCCGTTCCCCCCGCCCCTTCTTTCCGGCGCTGCTCCATACTCATGCTCCATGTCCCCCATCAACAGCGCTGAAGACTTTGATGTTAAGCGCTGACCAAAATCTCTCACTCACTTAATAAGCAACCACATGTGGAATTCTCTGAAAATTAACTCAGTCACTGCCTGCAAAGTACTTGCGGCACAACACAGCCCTTAACGCATCATTCTGTTTTGATGCAACCTCTTGTACATACTGACTGTCATTGTCACCCATATTTCTTCCCCCACCACCAGTTGATGATATGCTTGTGTTACATCCAGTACACAGAACACTTTTCCCTGTCACGGAGAGGCCATGTGTCTTCTACACACAGTAGTGAATCATGTTCCAGTTCCACACTTGGGTTCACTGTTTTCTTGAAATTAAAATTTATTCTGAGTCATCTGTCTACTTTGAATACCATTACCAGCGGTCTGGCCCCAGTGTTTCCAACCTGTCCAACTCCACTTCTACTTTGTCTGCTATGGCATAAGGTATGGTACAGATCTGGCCTTACGGAAGACTGGCACACTACCTGGTTTCAGTACAAAATATGATTTTATGTTGTGAATCTCCACACATGCACCACTAAACACATCTGCATACTTCAGTTTAGGTTCCTCTACAACAATGTGAACTTCTCATGTAGTTTATAGTGACCTGTCAGTAGCCAACTTTAGTTTCTTCACAGACAGGTTTTTAGAATGTAATTAATGCCTGTTGGCTGTCCACTACCACTTCCAACATTGTCATTGTCTTCCAGATGAGCTGCTATACACTATAGCTAATTCCTCCCAACAGTGATAGTAGTTGTCAGTCTCCTGAGCATACTGTTAACAGTGCCAGTTTCCTCATCTGTTTGCCACAAAATTTAGCAATTCAACGTTTAAGTCCGAAAAGTTCACAAAATTATTGATTTAAAACATTAAAAGTAAGTTGAGGCCATAGTATACTGTAAATTTTTTACTCCCTTCTAGTATTTCATCTTTGTGGGCCAGAACCCGATTGTACGTGTCCTGCTTGCTTGGTGATGCAATGAATTCTTATACTTGGTGTTTGTTGTTCGCCTGACTCTCTAACTACTACTGTGCATTTCTCAGATAGCCAATCACTGGCTTGGCCCCCACTTGTGACCTAGTAAGGCGTACAAGTCAGTTTTCTAGGCTCCAAAATAAGCAGAGGTCGAAAAAAAAACAATAAAACTCTATGACTTGATAATGTGTCTGGTATTCTTGGTTAAACAAAGCTATACTACTATCGCCATTAAGATATGTGGCTATAACTATATATTATAATTACCTAATAGAAACAAAAAAAAATATATATATATAAAATATATGAAACACATAAGATTCCTTTCTCCAACACACAGAACTAAATTACAGTGCATAAAAATTACATCCCAAAAAAATTTGATTAGATAGGCCTAACCACGTTAGGCCTACAATGTTAAATTAAACTTTGCACATTGACACAAATGTGCAAAATGGCCCACATTTCTGCAACGGAAGCACACTTCATTGTCATCCTTACTTCTTCCTCTCTCTCTCTTTTCTCGGTCGTATCTACTCGCCTACCCATAACCAGGCGAATCTCCAGACCTCCCCTCCATCTGACTCGTGGTTGTCTGTTGCATGTGAAACATTCTCTTTTGCATCTCTGCCTGCTCCGTAGTAGTAGCCTTCTTGTACGCTTCTTCAAAAGTGCACTCTTGTTCAATTAGTTTGATAAATATTCTGAGTACAATACATCCACGATCTAACGACATCGGATCTAACGACATCAGCGATCAAACAACATAGGATCTTACGACATCGACGATCTAACAACATAATTTCCAGGAACCCTGGAAAAATAAATATTTTCAAAATTGATCAAAGCTAAGTAAAGTGCAATAGATCACAGTAAAACGTTATTTAAAAATAAATTTTCATACATTAAACAATAACATACTGCAGTTATAATAAATTAGTGACATGCAGCTGTGAAACAAAACAAAAAAAACTGTAAAAAAAAGTTTGAAACTTTGGCTGGAATGTACTTGAAGTGTGCGGCTGGTGAGTTAGGCCGCCCGCGCAACACTGTTATATGTGAGACATGATGACTAACGCTGCCTTATCTCCTCCTCCACGCTCCCTCCACCCTTCACGACTATCTCACATTTTTCCACGTGCCCGCCTCTCTGCACTTCCTTCTCCTTACTCCTACACGTCTCCTTATCTGTGCCAGTCAGTCAGCCACCTGACGTGCGAATAGCAATGGTGGTGTATTGTTCGGCTTGTTGCTCATCCGTGTTCTATTTTGCTTGGAGCGTGCTGTGCTGTAAGAAACGCATGGCTAAAAATAGACAACACCCCTCCTGACTGCCCACGTCAGCCAATAACCATTCACTCCCCCCACTCCCAGCCTACAAGCCAGATTGTGCTCGTATGCGTCCGCATCTACTGCCGGCGCCAACTATGATTAGTCAATTGGCAACTAGCAGCCTGTCTGGCCGCAAAGAAGTGCCACATGTATGCCTTTTCTTTCCCATCCTCACCCAGCCGTCGTCGTTTACATGTCTGGTGAGAGCCCAGGGGGTGGAGGGTGAAGAGATGACACGTTTATTTATTTATCTTAATAACAGCATGGCAAAAAAAAAAAAAAGGACCAGCATGGCACTCAGTCCGTAAAAGAGGCAAAAAAAAGAAACAATCCTGCGTTATCTCATCATTTTTCTCTTGCTTTACATCAGGTTGTGAACATTAGAATTGAGCTCGTCTTGACCTTGACAACTTCTGCTGTGATATTGATCATTCTGCACATGATGCATATGGCCATGTATGCTCCATGTGGGCTGATAATTTTTTTAACTGTGCTCGCTCAACAGGGCAGCAATTAGAGCGATGGCGACCAGCGTGTCGAGAGCAACTTTGCCTCTATTCACAGAGCATTAAACTGGTGCGTTGTGTATAGTTTTACAATTTTTTCTGTAGGCCTAAGACTTGAAGCAAAAAGTAATTCAGTCAGTATTTATAGTGACAGCACATTAAAAAGTCAGTTTCTAACAAAGGTGTTAGAAGGGTCCAGATGGAGCATATAGCCAGAAGTGTGTAACCAAACAAACGCTTGATGTGGCTATGAATAATATGGCAGACTAATTAAAAAATTGAAGAAACATTTAGTAACAGGTTTGTAAACAGGCATACAGTATAGAGTTTTCAACCTAAAACATCAATTAAAGAGCATAATACATTTTTTTATCAAAAAAATAGCAGTCTGATGTGTACTTTTGAGGTTAAAGCAGTATGGCGGCTGGCTAATTTGGGTTCTACCTCTTCCCCGTCTTGACTTCATTCCTCTCGCCAGCATTCCGAACTTATCCTACCCATGTGGTTTCTAACCATTTTGAATGGCTCCAAATTCACGTTTCTAATAGGCATAGTGCTTTTTAAAAAATACAGACTTTATTTTCTTTTATAAGCATTTTATTAGTGTCGCTTAAAATTGTATAATGGCGACAAGCTGTAACAGTTTGTGCATAGTTACAAAAAAAAATAGACTCAATGGCTTTACTGAAAGGTTTTTAATTGTTGCAGTGTGGTGCATTTAAAGAGCAATTACCCAAGTAAATACACAACAGATATTTATTGTTCCCAGAGTAAGCAAATCAGAGTTTTGAAGTACAAAGAAATACACAGGGAATACAATGATATAGAAAACTACAGCAATTCTCATCACACCCAAAGGGGATGATACCAAAATCAGTCTTGAATTAAGAAAAAATGTTTATACCTTAACATCTTAAAGTATAAAATGCACTAAGTCTATTTTCATTGGATACATTTTTCTTTGAATTTTAACTTAACTAACTTAAAGTGCACTACTAATATTTCCATGAATGTTCAAGGGTACACTTACCCACATATACCAATTAAATACAACACACAAAATTGAGCTACAACCTGGCACACCAGCATTGTGTAAGTCCATGTACTATGTACTATCAACAGTACATACTATAGAATTATAGAATATAATTTATTCAGTGTGCAATTATGATACTCGTACATGAAAAATTTACATTACTTTCTTGACTAGCACAACACCTGCTAGTTGTCTCTAAAAACATTTAAACACTGAAAACATTCAAAACAATCCCATTGTAAAGATGGACAGTTGCTCGGCTGATGTTTTACAAAACAATGGACACATCGCTTCCACTTTTGACTAGACTTGGAAGTTGAACGACATTCAGAATTATTCCATTAATGTGATCTACCACGACGATTCACAATTCCCTCAGTTTCGTTGACAGTGGACCGTTTAACATTTGACCGCACATGTAAAGTACTAATGGTTAACACATCCTTCAAGCGCTGCTGATTACACGAGACTATTGTATTAGCAGACTGGTTAGCACTTTCCATATTTAGCACTAGTTCACAAACCTCTTCGAAAGTTAAGTCGTTTTCTTCCAGCAACAGGTGATTAACCATGGACTTTTCATTCAATCCTACTACCAACTGGTCACGCAAAGCTCTATCAAGAAAAACACCGAAGTCACACTGATTGAAAGTTGCTTCAAATCATAAATAAAATCTGAGAGTGACTAACCATCGCATTGTTTTAAGTATACGGAATTTGAATGTCTCGGTAATGATACGCGACGTTGGAGCAAAATATGACAACAAATGCTTTCGACAGTTGTCAAATGTACACTCTGTCATTTTCCATGGAACATACTTGTTTTTCAAGACATAATGAGATGATCCAACTTACTTTTTGACGATTGTATCTCATTGATATAGAAGTAAGACTCCAGACGATCCAAAAAGTTGTCAATAGGTTCTTCGGCAGGGTTAAATGGAGCAAACCTGTTAAATGTTACCTGTGACATACTTGGAGCTGACAAGTTGTGCTTCTTCCCGTCATCAGACATTAGCCACGATGACATCAGCACGAGACCAACATAAAGCTTGAAGCAAAAAAATAACCACATAATTGAACCGTCGAACCTCTCGAATGAAATTGGAAATTGTTACCATAACGACAGACGGCACCAATACATTGACACGTACGTGACCATTTTATACGTTACTTGAATTGGATGTACAATGTTCCGAACCAACCCGCTCTTGAAGAGTACAGAGTATAAGCATCCTCGTCGCCAATATGATATGTCAGTTGGGCCATAAATAAGCAAACGTGCTTCGTCAATTTCATTGAAACAGTGGCTCGTTTATTTCCAATACGCCTACACGATACATGTTGCCAACTTAACTTGCATACATGTTACCAACTTACACAACTCACTTAATACTAACAATAATATTACTGAATGACACACAACAAGACATCTGAAAGACTCACAACGCTGTGCACAGAAGAATCACATCATGAACCTTCTAGCACCTTGGTTTATTTTCGTCCACTCTGTTCAATAGGAGAATAAAAGAAACGCCAAAACAGTACCTTAGTTGCTGACCCTGCTGAAATCGCCGTCCGTCCAAACCTTTTCCGCTTGGCGCAAAAGTTGGCCTAAAAAACTAGGCCCCTCCCTGAGCCCAGCAAAGCTTTTGAAAATACCTGAAGAATAGGCTAATTTTCCTTTTACACCAGATCGTAGCCAAAGTACATTGCGCACACACATTTACCATCAAATTAGGCAGGCTTTTACTCAAAAAATGTACACTTCCAAAGACCAGTTTTGCCGCGAAGTCCGCAGACAAACACAATGTGACGTCCTCATTTTAAATTTCCAGACCTGCCGCCCGGCCATTTTGTACGCATAATTCCCAGCCTTCATGCTGCCTTACAAAACGTTTTACCAAACAGTGATTTTATCACTCGCCTAAACATATTGTAACACTGACCCATAGTGTATTACAAAAGCATATTACCATCGCTTCAGCAGTTCAAAAAAACTACGCGAACAGTAATTTTCCGCGCCGTCCTACTTCACACCAGATCGCCTGCCACCCCTCGCAATCAATAGTTGACTCTCTACCCGAACCATCAATAAATCACTTGCAATACCACGTTCACTGTATAAGCATTATTGCCACGAATACTATTCATTGCTACCGTAGTTCTCAACTACACGAACGCAGCATCTGCCGACTGTCTCTCTGACCTCGCGGTCAATACTTCTCATTGACCCGCAATCAATACTCGACTCACAGTACAAGTTAACAAACTTGCAACATCGCCACGAATACTACTCATTGCTACCGTAGTTCCATACTACACAAACTGTAATATTCCACAGTGTTCAACTTCATTGCAGAGTGTCTACCCAGCCTTGCGGTCAATACTCCTCTCTCCACCCGAGCACATAGCTGATGCCACCCCCTACGCGCATGCGTGGGCAGACCTTTCCCTCTCAACTCCTCGAAACCAGGATGAGTGCACCTAATGCACAAACATACATAGCAGCACAAACGTAAAATACTTAGCCATAACTTAAGCGCACCGCACAACATATATGATGCACAACCATAGCTTATGATTGTACAGCACAGCAGTATACTTTCACATAAATAATAAGAGTCGTTCTGTTGTCGATGTGAGCTTTGCGCCAGGCAAGCAGGATGAATTACCGCGAGCTGAGGCAGACAAGCCAAAGCCAGCAGGCCGCTCTCCTCTCACCAATTCTACACAACTAGACCTAATGCGCCTCACGGCCGCAGGTGTCACGGCACACTGGGAATTATGGAGCACCATTTTATTTAGAAAACACCTTTTCATTATACTAAAATATAATTTTAAGAAAAACGTGTTTATTTTAAGTCAGTAATTGCTTTATGTTAACTTTAAGGAAAAATCAAAAAACCCTTTAATTTTTTTTTTTTTAATGTTGTTGATGTCAAAATTAATTACCTCTGGGCTAGCGACATAATTATCTGGCACCCTGCGGTGTCGTTAGATCAAGGGTTTACTGTATATGTGCCACTAACAAATCTGTCCCTTAACGCCTCTTTCAAACATGAACCAAAATTACGTGTTGATGCTTATGTTTAGACCTCCTTGTTCACCACAACCGTCTTATGCTTCTTTTGTTTTCTGTTGTAAAATTTGAATTGTTCTGCCATGATTAACCATTTGGGCATACAACATGAGTGTCTTCGTGCCAGGCTCCTGTGATGCTACCAAATCCCACAAAACCCATAAAACATACACAAAACCCGGAAAGCATTATTCCCAATCACAGATAAAAGAACAGATATGTGCTTGCTAGCAGGCATCGAATTTGAATCAAGGTAGTGCTGCATGACAGAACAGTGTCAGAATTATTGTCAAATTCCAAAACTGTCCCAAACAGGCATTCTGCACAGTTATTTTACTTTTCACTGCATGTTCTGGCTCGTCACCACTGCTATGTATATGCTTGCACACCATCTTCTACACTCCAGCAAACAACCTTACAGCCCCCATATGTCACAACACTACTTTTTAAGTTGAACACAGTTTGGTTAGAAAATTTGTTCATCTATTATTACACAATAAAGGACGAGATGAGATGCTGTATTGAAGCAACTCATTTTGCTTAAACTGCAATTTCCGACTTTGTTTTCATAAGCTTTTACATATAGCTATACAAATCAACAGCAGGGACACAATCTCACAGTCTTTATATTTTATCAATTTGTGCTAACCAAAATTTTTGTTTGAAAAATGTTGATTGATTCTTTTTCATTGCCTTATGTTTGTATTGTTAACTTACTTTTTTTTTTTTTTTTTTTTTTTTTTTTTTT